>PVLD010009337.1:0-77588 GCA_004027595.1 Dinomys branickii
CCCTGCCCTGTCCTTCCCTCCCCTGCCCTCTCCTCTCTTCTCCTCTTTTTTTTTTTAAAGACAGGGTCCCACTGTGCTGTTCAGGCTGGCCTTGAGCTCACTTTGTAGCCCAGGCTGTTCTTAAACTTGAAACGATCCCCCTGCCTCAGCCTCTCCTATAGTACCTACTGTATTTACCAGCTGGGATCACGGGCATGTGCCACCACACTTGGCTTGTGTTAATTTTTAATTAACAAGTAAACATGAAGTCTTACAATTGTTATTCAGAATGCTTCCTGAGAATTAGAGCCATCTGTTTCTAATGCAGAGAATTCCAAGAAGGTCTGACTTACCTGCGACTCACACTTCAAACTAGAATAAGGCTATTGTCATATCATTAAAATTGTTAATATTTGCTTGTGTGTCATACAGTCTTGGGGACTTTCACAAGTGTGACTCTCTTTTAGTCCTTCACTTTGATAAGAGTCTATAGAGAAGATTGGTTAGATTTGACTTCTGATAGCAGCTGCCTTATTAAATTTTTAAGCAGATGGTTTTAACTCTAAAGAATGAGTACTATAGTACCTACTGTGTTTACCAGCTTGCACTTACTCCAGAGCTACTGTCTTAATCAACTAAACCAGGTAAGAGGAATCTGATGGGCTAAAAAAAATAAAACCTCATGTAAACAATTCAGCTAGATCAGTTATTTTGAAAAAAATTCCTGTTTTCATAAGATCACGGCTGACTATAAGAGCATATCATGTAACCACACTCATTCATTTATTCAGCCAATGTGTATTGAACAGTGTTTTAGGTTGTGGAGACACAGAGGTAAACAGGATAAGTTCCTGCCTTCATGGAGCTCACAGTAATGCCTTCCATTCTCCTAGTTTGCTAATCTTTTCAGGCTCCTTTTACAACACATTATCTCATTCAGTTTTTTAACTCTCTCCACGCATCAGGTGATATTATCCCTGTGTGTGCAGTTGAGAAGACTAGTGCAGATAGTTTATATCATTCAGCAAGGATCAGTAGAAGGCAGGTTTCTGGTCTCTTCAGCAGATACTTTTTCTACAATTCCTTATTTTTCAATGGCAGAGTTGAAGATACAAGTCTGAAAAAATAAGCAATGTTCTTGTTATTTTTATATACTCCTTAAATCCTAGGTTGTACAAAAATCAATTTCTAAATGTTTTCCTTTACAGTTTTATGCTTTGTATACCTTTTTAATGGGTTTATAAATATATATTTCTATCATATATATATGGTCCCTACACAGAATTTTTTTCTGTGAAGTGAGAGAAATTTCTCAATAGTACATCCTTCTCTTAGGTAGTAACAGCATCAAGGAAAAAGGACTTAAACAGCCGATTTGTCTTTATAACCCACTGTGGGCCATTGGTCATGATTGTTTTCAGAATTGTATGTGATTATTTGCATTGTGTGGCTCAGATGAAGAAATTGAAGCTCAGATTAAATGATATGTCTAAGCTAACATGGTTGCACTATTGTCTCATGTCACTTTATTATAAGGAACAGTTAATGATTAGTTGTTTGATCAATCTTGTATGTCTACATGTGTTTTCCTGAACATACACTTTGAAGTTATCAGTATGTAATACAACAACCATTGTTAATTCCCGGTTACCTTATCTGTAATTCAGTTTTGATTGTAAAAAAAAATGATATGCCTAAGATTAGATGGTGATTTTTAAGACTGGACTGGCACTAGGACCGTCTTGCCAAAGTCACATATTTTTAGTTTGCGTGTCATAGCATTGCCTGTTTGAATTTAGTTTTAAAGATTACAGCAGCTCTATCTTAATACCTCTGGAGATAATGGAATGAGACTTAAATTTTAATTATCATTTTAATAATTTGGCTACTTATTATGGTACTGCCTGTGTATAATGTAACCTGGATTTTTTAAGGTTTTTGAGTTTTTCTTATTTGTGTAAAAATGTAACAGACTAAATAACTTGTCGTGTCATTAGCTCCTTGGGGCAAGGAGGAAGCCAAGCAACCTTCTGCAGAAATTGTCAGGCCTTTTGGTTCACATACTTTTCTCATCTTGCATACTTTCATTCCCTTACCTCCTGTGCTGTTTGTCTTTAGGCATTGCTTCTCTTCCCATTGTGATTATCTGTATGTTTCTGCATTTGTATCCCATTTTGTTTCACTTGCATCACTGACCTCTTCCACCATTCATTTTCAGTTCAATTCGAGTTCTTGGGGATGTCAGGAGGCCTCCCATTCATAGGAGAAGGTACAAAGTTCACTACCTTAATGAACTAACTGTGCTGCCTCTGAGCATATACTAACAAGCATTCATTCTGCTTAATCCATGGCTGGATATTCGTGGATTTGGAAGGGAGAGTGCTGAGATTGAATGCAGGGCCTTGCACGTGCTAGGAAAGAATTCTACTGAGCTACACCCTCCACTGCTCTGGACAATTTATTTCTAATTCAGACAAATAAAATACAGTATTTATTAATTGCTTATATTTGCTCCATGTAAATTATTTTTCCTGTTCCTTTTAACTTCTTTTTAAAAAATGAAATACATTTTCTGTCTTGTACTTACTGGTCCAGATGACTCTGATGACTTTTTCTACGAGAAATCAAAGAATTTTCCATGTTCTATCTATTAAATCAAACCTAGAGAATACTCCCCCCACCAAAAGAAGAACCAGAAATATGTGTGTGCTCACACACAGGTGTTTAAATATTTATAACATATTCTTTTAGAAATGTAAGAACTAATCGTGAAAGGCTGAAGCAGAAGAACCACTGTAAGTTTGAGGCCAGCCTTGGGCTACACTGTAAGTTCAACACCAGTCTGACTATATAACAAGACACTCTCTCAAAAAAAGTAAAAAAAGTTGAGAGACTTTATTTCTTGACCACTTGGCAATTTCCATTCCATTGCTGACATAGTCATTTGAAAAAGTATTTAGGAGGCATAGCTAATCTCTCAGTCTTTGAATTTCTTTATTATTTGTCAGGTAGAATTTTGAAGCTTAGAAGTAAGTGATTTATAAACTGAAAAGCTATTTCTAGTCAGAAATTACTAAGTTTTTTTTTTTTTTTTTCGGTACTTGGGATCGAACTCAGGACCCTGTGCTTGCCAGGCAAGCACTTATTCCACTGAGCTATATCCCCAGCCCAGAAATTACTAAGTTTGGGAAGAGTTTTGATGATTTTTTTTTTAACTTCTATTGTTCAGAAAGAAATCAGTAGTGATATTTTTTCTGTTTGGAAAAAGTATAAGAAGTCCAAAAAGTTAGGTTCTATTACTGTCAGCTTCTTGGATTAAGAAACGTTTATAAAGAAGTATTTCATTAGCTAAATCTATTTGTTGGAAGCAGACAGATAGTGATCTTTCTACTTCTTCAAGTGGATGCTTCCTTTAATTCCAGATTTTATGTAAAAAGTTGAGCTTAAATCTAAATATTCTCAGTTACGTTGCTTTTCAGGGAACAAATTGTCTTAAAAGCTTTCAGTAGAAAATACCTAAAACCTTTGGAACTGTAGTTGTTGGCTCTCTGCTAAAAATTTCTCTGTGTGAGCTTGGATGGCATATTCCTGGGTGCACTGCAAGTTCGCATATAGATAAAACTGTCATAAACAACTCCAGTTACAGTTTTGCCCTTAACAAGTCCCCCGCTTTTTTTGTAGGAAAACCCTCATATATAATTTAAAAGTTTATGAAACTGAAAAAAATCCAACGAGTATTTAGGGGAGGGAGTGATGTTTCAAAAATCTGAAACTTCCTAAATCTCTAAGCCAAAGAATCATTTAGTATTACTTCTGCTAATTAAGGAAATAAGATTACTCTCAAAAATACTCTTGTGTAAAGAGTTTTCTGCTCTAAGGAAGAGCAGATGTAAACCATCTGTACTTATTAGACCCTGAGGAAAGCTATTCTGTCCTCTTTTTGTCTCTGTGTGCTCTTCATCTTAAATGTCTTCCCAACTGTCCATATCTTTATTGTATATTCTGAGAGTACAGAGAGTGTGGGGAACAATAAGGACATTGTTTTTAAGAATGACATGCATTATTAACTCATGTGCCACATTCTGCTTTTCATAACAAGTTGTATATTTATGTATAATATGCCTATTTACTAATGGTTTAGAGATTTAAAATTAAATTAACACTTCAAAGTCTACGTATGTTTGTAAAACATATCCTGCTTCTGCTCATACAATTGTAAGTTTGTCCGATCTCCTTGCCAGAGTAGAGATGTATTTCAGCTGTGTATTCTTCCTTTCTGCTTTTATACTTCAGACTGTTTATTCTTGATTTAAAATGTTTTATGCTATTTTATTGTAAAGACAAAAGTTGCCACCTTGGAAAGCTATAGCAGAAGCTACTGTATCCTCTCACCTGTCCTCTCCCAGACCCTCACTTGGCAAGTGGTTAGTTGTAGGCCTTCCCATCTGTGCAGTTGAGTAGGGAGCTGAGTGGTTTTACAGGAGCAGTGTGAAATTAAAGACATATTTAGAATTTAAGGCCCAAATAACAGTCATGACTTTTAAGTGATGACTTTTGTTAATCAAAATACAATCCAATAGGAATGTATCAAAAAAAAAACTGACTTATTGAGAATAGTTCTCTTCATTGAATATCAGATATTTTGAATTGCATGGTTTTTTAAAAGCTGGTTGTATTTATTTAGCCTCTTCCACTTCAGATTCTATCTCCCTGCTATGGTTAGATAATCAAGTAAGTAGTAGATTTTTAAAAATCTTATTAGATACACAAACTTAATCATTAAAAAAACACACTTCCAGCTCAGTACTGTACAATTCTAGGAGGAAAAATCCCCTCAATTATCACTAAAATATGAGGAATATGACCATTGTTACATGCTTTATTTTTAGCAGAAAAGCCTAGTGAGTAGCTTTTAAAAAGACGCTGAGGCAGGAGAGAAACAAATTTGAGGCTAGCTTGGGCAACTAAGGACCAGAAATGTAGCTCAGTGATAGATTGCTTGTGTATATGCTGGAGGCTCTGGATTGAATTTCCAGTAGTACTGCCAAGAAAAAAATAAAGATGAATATGAATTGGACTGTTATGTAATATTCATGAATTGTCTGATTTAATTGGATCCTTAATGAGAACCCATGAAAAAAACAAGAAAACTAATTCTCAGTGAGCCTCCCTCAGCACAGGGTGTCACCTCTTTGTATAATCCAGAGTAGAGAGACTGTAAGTCAGTGTAGGAGAAGGGGAGTATAGTGAGATTTTCCCAGTAATGGGTGTTAAAATGCCTTCCAGACAAGGTCTGGAGAGGAAGCCATGAGTAGGTGCACTCATTACTCAAAGATCACAAGAATAAATTCTGGGGTTTTAAGTTGGACTGGTTTTCCTGTAAAGAGCTTTTGTTCTTTTTCAAAACATTGTCCATATGGCTATTCCTACAATAGTATGTTAGCATGTATTTTAATCTAGCCTTTTTCTAAATTCTCATTGTTGCATTTCTAAATTTTTGACAAGTAAATCCATCTGTCTCTAACTGTGCCCTTTCTTTTTGAACCTAATAACCCTGTACCTATTTTCACTTTTCTTCCTCATTTGTTTCTGCCTTTGATGTCATCCCCAGTATGAGCTGGTGTCCTTCTGGTGTGCAATACTCTGCTGCCTTGAGTGCTGACTTTAATTACAGAAGGTATAGTATCATTACATGTCTGGCCACCAAATGGGGAGTCATAAAATACACCACCTGGCTTTGGCTTGGAGCTGGCTTCTGTATGGCAAGAATGTATATGAGCAGTCTGCTATGTCTGTGTGTTCTGTTGAATCTGCAGTAGGCATCAGTAAACCACCTGGAAGGTAGTGGCCTGATAACCCAGTGATAGACCTTGATACATCATACTTGTTTCAAGTGGGTACAGATTTGGCGTTCTCAGCACAGACTTGTTTCTGTGGTGTAACAGACCACATCTCTTTGTGTGGGGCTGTGCAAATTCCCAGACCCTTAGAATAACAGTGAAAGCAGCAAGGCAGCTAATAAGATGCACTGCTTTCCATTTTGTTTCCAAATTCATTATTGTCCCACAGTCAGAGACCTCTTTGTTTCATATTCTTCTTTAAACTACCCAGCCAGATTTAATTACTAAAGCATTTTCAGGAATAAGTTTTGTGATAAGCATAGATCAGCTTTTCAAATAAGTCACAATACAGAACTAAATTTCTTCTTCACTTAGCCCCTCTTCTTATCCATGGTATTGAAAATGAGTTTTACAGGGACATTTATTCTGAGTCATGATTTCTATTGTTATATTGACATAAGAAAAACTAACCTATTGTTTAATTTACCCAATAGAATAAATACAGGCATACGGTTTTAGTTCATAATAAGTAGCTTAAGAAGCAAAAAAAGAAAAAAGTCAAATAGAAGTGCTTTGAGTACAGCACATGTGAAAATAACTGTGACAATTACCTGTGTTTTCCTAGGGTGGAAGTAAGTAAATACAGTAGATTCAGTTTATCTCCAAATATAGTTCTAGCTAGTTGTTAACTGAGGATGCCTCCCTACAACTGTATTTTGAGATCTCGTGTATTTTAAAAGTCCCTGCTGAGGTTACAACAAATGTAAATTATCCTAGTTAGCAGCTCCAAAGAGAAAAATCTTGCTGTGTAGCCTCTTGTTAACAGACCTCTGCAAACCACGAAATCTTTATCCTACAAATCCCACCTAAAATTTCAAGCTTTGTTGGCCCTTTTTCTTCTACCCATACCAACACAAAAATTGAAACTCTTAGCCTCAGTAGCTTTTCAGCATTTGTTCTATAAAATGTAATATGTGCATGTCTGCAACTAAAAATTCTTAGGCAGCTTGTTAGTTTGTCTCATGGTAATGACCATGAGTAGCACTAGGGTTTTTTGGATGGAACCATACCTGTAGAGGGTTCTAAAGGTCCGCTAAAGAGTAGTTCAGTGTACAGCTACAAACTCCACTTCAATGGAGACAGGGCAAGTTACCCCGTTTGCCTTTTGAAAGTTACTTATACTCATATTTTCTTAAAACTTGGCATTAGAGTTATATTATGGCAAAAAATAATCATATCAGATAAGTGAAAAGCATCCATATATGACGGAAAGGTAAATAAGGTCAGTCCCTGTGGTATAGTGAAAAAAAATCTGATAAAATGATCTTAGCTGGTTCAGCGTTTAGATAGGTGGAGCAAGGTAAGAGAATCTGTGTGCATTGTGTTTTCTCACCATTTTAATACCTGGGCAGGGGTGACATGCGTTTGTTCTGTACCTTATTAGTTTTGCTAGGTGACATAGAAATAACATATGAGCAAGGGAGATACAACTAAAGAGATTTGGAGACTTTCCATTGCAAGACTTACAAATACAGTGAATTAACTCTTGTGCTCTGTGTTCAGTTTTAGTCTGGAGGGCTTAACAGGAGCAACTGGCATTGGAAATAAGCCATCCTCGTCTCTAGAAGTTAACTCTGCAAACTCCAAGGAGCTCAGACACCCTCTCAGTGGAGAGGAACGGGGTGACTCTTTGGTGTCACTTTCAGAAGAGGATCTGGATTCACACCAGATAGAACATAGGATGTTTGATCAGCAGGTAAGGCTGAAATAGGTATATATTACTAATTTGGAAAAGCAATTATGTCCCAGAATATAAACATATTTTGAGAACATTAAAAGGTGAGACCTCTGCTATTAGCTAGTAGCCAAGATGACTTACTCATTAAATAGTACATCCAATGTATTAGCAAAGCAAGTTTTTAGCACTGAATTAAAGAATACTAATAAAGTTGCGCAGATTTAAATAGTCCATCAGGGCAGACTGTAGAATTGGAAAATATCTAGGAGATACATGTGAAATTTTCTTTCTTACCATCTCAGTACTAAAATGAGTCTTGAAGTTATTACTCATCATTAAAGTTCCCAGTTTTGAAATAATTGCCTGTTTCTTTATAGAAACAATATTTTTTTGTCCTAACCATACCGTCCAGGAAATAACTGTTGCTTCCTCTGCTTTCTGGCCCTGCCAGGATCCTTGAGAGCATTTACATTCCCTGCCTGTCTTTCTCACCGCCCATATCTATTAATCCCCTCTCCTGCCATTTTCTTGAAGGTCATGGCCTGGCTTCTCAGCCAAGTCAAGAGACTTTTTCTTAGTTGTCATTTTCTCAGGCTTCTCATATCCCTGGGACAGTTTTTGAGGTAAGAATTTTTTTTAGCATCCTACCTTTTCTCGACAGTTTATTCCTCCTCTTGGGCCAAGAAACTATTTTTTCTGAAAGGATTCCTCTTAATTCATCTAAATGAAACATATCTAATTAAACAAACAAGTAAAACACCTATTTTGAATAGGAATTTTGGGCAGATGAAACTAACAAAAATATTAACAACTTATTCTTTGACTCAGTAGCTGTAGGTTTATTGTGTCCTACTACCTAGCAGTGCCGTGACCACAAATGTGGTGCTGAAAGGTAATCTTAGTTTTGAATGTATCACTTGTACTTACATGAAGGCAGGTTGATAAAGAGAGTGTTATAGTCCTCATGGAAATGAAATTTAAGGTCTGAAAGAGCTTTCTCGCTGTTTAAAAAATTTCTGCTTGGCCTACTACATTAAAAAAATATATAGAAAATATACTTAAGTAGGTGGTTTAAATTTGTTGAGCCTAATGATAACAGAAAAATGTGGTGGTTACTTAATACAGCTTTGATAAAGGTAACTAAACTCACGAAATATGAAAAATAAATTGCATTTCACATGTATAGAATCTTTAGGAGGTCATTCTTAAGGCCAGAGAAAATATAAAAATTGTGGGTTTGTTAACAAAATCATAGACATGGAGAGCTTCAAGCCTGTGTAAGTGACTTGGCTAATGCTACATAGCTTGTACCTGAGCGGTATTAAACTCAGAATTCCTCACTGCTGGTCTCATTGCTTCTTTCCATGTCTAGACAAATTTTAATGAATAAATGAGGTCATTTCAATTTTATGTATTCTATATACATGTACTATTTATATATTCTATGCATATTTATAGACATTTTGTAGTTCTTTATATTTGTATACTTTTTGTATGCTATATTTGTTTTTTTGTTTTTTGTTTTTGTTTTTGTTTTTGTTTTTCTTTGGCGGTACTGGGGATTGAACTCAGGACCCTGCGCTTGCTAGGCAGGCACTTATTCCACTGAGCTATATACCCAGCCCTTGTATGATATATTTATTTTTCTTTTGTGTGATACATTTTCTGAGGCTGATACTTGATATTTGTGAGACTGAATTTGACAGGTGACCTTGTCTTTTAGTAAGTGATTGCTGGCATTGATGTCTTTCTAAAATGGATTTCCTGGTTTAGTTTTTTCTAAATCAACGTTTCTGGCTAAAGCCAACATTTTAGTGCCTTGCTGTGGATGGCCTTCCTAGAACTCTGCTTACCCATGGTTTTTCATCTGGTGTGCAACATCAGAGTGGGCATTTGAACTGCTTGTGTCTGTGATCTGCACAAGTTGCCTGTAGCCAATTTCCTGTTGAAAGTCTCTGCCTTTCTCTGAGGTTATTTTTCAGACCTCAGAGTTGTATTTGAAACATAGCAACTATTTGCCTCAGATTCCATGGTTACTTGGAATCTGAGCATGGAATAAGCTCTAAATAATCTGAAGTCTTTGGCCCACTTATGTTAATGCTAATGATGGATTTTCAGTGCTTCCCTTTCAGCATATATGAGTTAGAAAGAGACAGATTTCATCCTTCTAATAGTGATAATTAACATAGGTTAACACTTAAAATGGGCTCTCTCAAAAGGGGTGAGAGCCCTTACCATCAGAAGCGACAGCTGGCTTTCAGGGGCGTTTAGTGAGGAGCTTCTGCAGCTGGTTTTATTATACAACCTTAAAGGTGTTGGGAATTTATTAAGTGCTTTAAACTACCACATTTCAGTTACTCTCATCTTCATGGAGAATCAGTCTAATCTTAAGAAGAAAAAATGAAAAAATTTTGAGCTTTTTTCCCAGATGCATAGCTGTGTTTTTTTACAGCTGCTTTGCATATGATCTTGAAATACTTTTTACTTGGATTTTAGTTTCCAGCTTTTTAAAATCAGAGTAATATTACTAATATCCTATTTATGTATATCTCTAGGAAGGTTTAAGTTTCAGAGAACACATACTATAGATAGAATGGTATCTTAAGTGAAATTATTTGTATTGGATTGTACTGTATCCTGCAGGTACTTACTCAGCACTTATTAAGCTTGAAATGTTGCTAGATGCTATGAGGGATGTAAAGTAGGAGTATCATATTATCCCTGTTTGTGATGGAAAAACTAAGGCTCAGAACTGAATAATTTCTTTAAAGTTGAGTGCAGGTAACCAGCGCTGGGTCAGACTGGCATCCAAGTCTGTCTGACTGGGAAACATGATTTTCACTACCCTGCTAGTCTGCATTATTTTACTGTGTTATATGCGAGTATTCTGTGCTTAATCAAGAAGTATTAGAGCATATACTAAGAACTTGTTTTTTTTTTTTTTTTACTTCAGACATATCACAGGTCTAAACAACAGGGATTTAATTACTGTACATCAGCCGTTTCTTCTCCATTGACCAAATCCATCTCATTAATGACAATCAGCCATCCTGGATTAGACAGTGAGTATACTACTTCTTAGAAAATGAAATATATCCTAACCACTTCACTATCTTTTTTTTTTTTTTACTTAAATGCACTATGACATTACTTTCCAAAAATTACCTACCTCTTAACAGATGGCTAAGCATGTAAACAAAAAATAACAAGAGTCAGCTTTGTAGTCAACTCCTTGTGCTACATCAGAAGTTCCTTAATACATTAAATTCATTATAGTCTTGGGTATAAATGTGACACAAAGATTTTTTAACTTCTTTACTTTTAAATAAATTGAGACTTGAAAAGTAGTTGCAAATGACCCTCATTGAAATAAATAGTTTAAAGAATAAAGTATACTCTTTACCTGGATCCCCAGATGTTTATTATATGACTTGATTTTGCTGATCTCTCTATCATTCCTTTTAAAGTTTTTTTTCTGAAATGCTAATAGTAGTCTCCTTTATTCTGAATTATTACTCAGTTTATCTTTGTCTTTCATGAACTCAGCAGTGGAAAAACCTAATAAGGTAACTGAATTTAGCATTTCAAAAATGTCCAGTTCCTGAAGGACAGAGAAAGACTGGAGATAGATTTTTTATTTGAGCAAAAGGGTTTAGATCCGAAGGTAACTAATAGAACTGTATGCAGCTTCAGATCATTTGGCTTTGAAGGGTATGTTGAATGGTGGTATCCATAAACACTGGGGGTTTGTGAACCAAGGATGCTCAAAAACATGTTTGAATTGAATAAACATTTATTTTAGAAAAGTAACTTGTTAGCTGGGTGTGATGGCACACACCGTAATTCCAGCACTAGGGAGGTGAGGCAGGAGGGTCTGAAGTTTGAGAGTGGCCTAGACTACATAGCAAGACATTATCTTAGAAAAACCAACAGGAAAAGCAAATTGTTCCTTGAGACACCTCATTTGTTTAATATTTATTTTTGTGAGTAATTATAGCATAATTTGTCTTAATATAAATATTAAACTAAAGAAGGAGGGGAGTACATTATTTGCCAACAAAACAGGTTTTCTGGAAGCTGAAGTAAGGGGGTAAACACAGTCTGCTAGTGTGGTTTCTCTTGGTGTCCTGTGACACACTTCAGTTCCAGAGGGGGAGACAGACATAGCTGCTCCGCGTTAACGAGGTTCCTGTTTTACCTCATGGCTTACTAGAGTCCTAAGTGTTTCAGATTTTCATAGTGGCCTTCAGAAATGTGGGTGATTCTGTTAAATTTGTCCTTATTTTCATATGATTAACATTGAAAATACAAATCTGTGCCTACTGATGACATACTCAGTGATGATACAGGTACAACTTTACAGAACTGTGACACATAGACACAACTTTTTCCTGTTTTTGTTTGGTTTTGGTTTTGATTTAGCTTTGAGGTAGAGGTTCTGCTGGTGAAGAATGGAAATTATAAGTAGGCAGCGATGGTGGATTTGATTAGTGAATGTCGGATCTCAGTAACCAAAGAAAAACAAGACAGTAGTGAGCTGTCTCAGTTCTGTGTACCCTACGTCCATGACCAGCAAGTGTTTTGTGGCACAGTGAAGAGTCTACTCCTATAGCAAATAATAATGTCAACAGTATGTCTCACCAAGAGATCTTTTTCCTGCACTATGCAACATACTCTCTTTCCTCATGGATGAAATACTTCATTTTTCCTCTAAAAAGCAGGATATATTTTGATTGTGTTTTCAGTTACTATCCAAACACTATAAATCATACGACTTACTCTCAGAAAACACCATCCTGGAGGTTCCAGCAAATGGAGCATTCCTTTCTTGAGCAATTTCTATTCAGCCTTCCAGACCTGAAATCAGTAGTAGACTGCCATAAAAGTACAGTTTTAAGTAAGAGCTTAATCCCTTCATCAATGCGTAATACCCTTATTCTGGTTTGTAGTGTATACTCTATGCAGGTTTGCATAGTAACTGGTGCCGCTACACTAAGTTGGTATATATTACATTTTGAAGGTAAATCAGCTCTTTTTGATGTCATGATTTTTCCTTAATCCTTCCCATACACAGCTTTTATGTTTCCAACTATATTTCTTATTCTTTAGAAAAGTTAATCTTTTTGGGAATGTTAAAATTCTGACTAAATGGAAAAGTTAATATTTTCATTAAAGTTTGTGGTTATTCCTTTAAGCATCAGGATAACTGGGTATTTCATAATCTGTCACCAACTCAGATCTCCAATTCCAAATCACTTAGATACTCTGCATGATTCATTTTTGGTCATAGTCTGCCTAACTAAACAGTGTCATCATTAAAAATCTAGATTTAATTTTTAAAGCCTAAAGTGTTTGGTAAATTTAAACTATTTTAACTGATGTTTTGTTCTAAGCACACTTAGGAGCTATGTGACTTAAGAGCTTTGCTGTAGAAACTCCTTGCCTCAGTCATTTTGATGGGGATAATAATGTGATACAGCTTAAATGTGAATTTAATTTATTTAAATTCCTTAGCATAATTTGTAATGTAAATAAGCATTCATTATCTTTATGGAGTCTGTAATTCACAGTGACCACAATAGTACCATGGCCTGTTTTTCTCTGTCCAGAATTTAAACAGTGTTAAAGAAGCAAGAACACTGCCCCTCGTTGTTTTGCAATTGTCTTTGTCTTAGGAACATGCTTGTTGAAGAACAAAACAAGCCTTCTGAAGTCATACCTGATTGCTTCCCAGCTTTTATTTGCCTATGCCCTGTCTTTTCCTTCTAAGGAAACCACTAGCTGCTGCTTCCACTGTCTTTCACAGTTAATTTTAACATTAGAGTAATTTTGAAAATGTGTATCCATTGAGCTGTTGTCTGAAATGTCTTACTAGGTTCTTTATGACATGAGAAAGAACTCACAAACTTTTCAGCATTATTTCTGAGCTGGAGTCTTACTACAGTATCCAATGATGTAGAAGAAAATACTGAATAAAATGGGGGGCTAAACTACTTGTGATCTTTTTCTGGGGTGGGAAGCAGTGATACTGTAGGTGACTTAGCGCTGGAAAGCTGTGGGAACATGGCAAACACGTTTTGCTAGTTCGTTTTTTTTCCCCCTCAGGAGTCAGCACAGCAAGGTGCTGTCTAATGGGCAGTGTGCCTAGAAAGACTGCCCTGTGAGAGCAGTCACAGATGTGCTCACCACATTTCTTCTTACATCTGACAAGGAGTGCCTGGGGCATGTATTTCCCAATGTGCTGGGAAACTTTGATGGTTTCTTAATAGAATGTGAGCATAAACTTCATATTTACATACACAAAATAATCCATTTGTTACAAATACTTCCTTTCCATGATTGTATTTAAACTTTCCATTGCTTCCACCCTGAAGGTGCTTCAGTTTAGAAACTGCTTGACTATATCCCAGAACTCCAAATATATTAGTAGTGACAATACTTAAAGGAGAATTTTACCCATTAGATATTTTAGCCTGTATATTTCCTAATTAGATTTTACTTTCCCTTTCATTTTACATAGCTCATTATTGCAAAGAAATAACAAATGGCACTTACCCTTGGGGTCATTCTTATACCTTCATTCATGATATGTGAGTTTGCCAAGTTCCTTATGCATATTTTGGTGAGAGCACTAGCTTGTAATTATATAGCTTGCATTAGACTAAGAAAGCAAAGTTCGTCTTGAGAACTGAACTCTAGCATTTACAGTATATGTAATTTATATTATATCTGAAAAGATAATCCCTGTGACCAATGATCAGAGTGAGCCTCTGGAAAGTTAATGATCAGTGTTTATGAAATCATTTCATTTCTGTTTTCTGTGCTTCACCTTTCCTGCTATGGACCATAGAATGAAAATGTAATGAAATACTTATCTTTTTGTAATGTAGTTCTCTTTGGAAAAAATATTGACAGATGTCAGACCAAAAATTTAGTCAGAAAAAAATGACTTTTATTGAAACTGATTAAATTATGACTATATACCTAGATGCTTAGTGTATAGTAGGTAACGTATAGGCACTAGTATATGTGTATGTAGATGAGTATGTACTTTGAATATAAAATTGAGTCACTTATACTTAATATATGTTTGAGTTTTTTTTAATATGTCAAGGATACTTTTTAGATATTCATGCAGATAAGGTTTTCCTTATGAGCCATGATTTCCTAATATAAGAAGGGAATGCTCTTAGATTCTAAATAATGCAGATCATTTTCATTTCCACGATTGGCTTCACGTTTGGAAACAATTAAGGACACACATTATTAGTGGTATCTTTATTTTGCACAAGATAGTCACTGCCCAGAAAGCTAGTGTACACATATGTTTGTCAAGTCTAGCTGGCAAACAGTGTGGCATCACTTAGTGTGTAACTGCAGTGGTGGTGCACCTATGGCACATGTACTGAAGTGGGCTATTTGTTATCATTGAAAAGGTTTGCCATCACTGACCTAGGTTCACTAGCATTTATCTAGGGTATAGAGTAGCTTTTATGTCAGTAGTTATAGACCTTGTTCTGTGATTGTATTTAGGATGTTAAAGACTCACGTCCTAAATGAATTAATTTATTACTTTATCTGTTGTATATTGGACTACCTTCTTTTTGACATATACCAAACTAGACCAACCTAAGTTTATAGACATGATTTCTTTCCTGACCATATATTCAACTTACAAGAAAACAAGTGAATCTACTGGAAAACTGTAAATATAGTAACTAAAGGAAATATTCAGTGTTATAGAAGTATCAGACTTCAGGAGTCTGAGAAGGATTAATAAGAAAAAATAATATTTAGACCAAGAGAAACTAAGAATTAGCTGAGTGAATTACTATAGGGAAAGCTAAACTGAGGAGTTTGGGCTTCTTGCCTAAGGGCAGTAGAGTCACTTGAGTAGATTAAAACACTTACACCAGTTATGGTAAATCTATGGCATTGCACATGAGCCAGGTTGCTCCAGCATCAGCTCAGCAGCCAAGCACTGGATAACAGTGCACATAGGGACCATGCACATGCTCGAGAAAGAGCGGCGTCAAATGAGAATGTCCCAAGCCACCAATCATTAGCCACTACTTGTCTGAGTTTTCCTATGACCTGACCTTCATGCAACACTTGAGAAGACAGAGTATGAAGGGATGACAAAGAACACAGTTGGTAGGTCTGAGAATGAAATCCTTAAGGTGGCATTCTCTGCCAAAAAATTTTAAGTCAATGCAAGCGCTTGGGATTGCTTTTCTACTTAGTTTAGATCATCTTACGTTTGTGAGCAGCTGTTTTTAGCTTTGAATTGTACCAAATCTGAACAAGAAACAGATAATAGATGATGTGAGCGCTACATGTGTTGCTCTCAAACTAAAGAGATATGAGCCAAGGCTTCACGAACTACCAGCATGCACACAACAGCAAAGGTCACAGAGATTGTACAAAGCATGCCAAATGCACACTTAATCTTTCAATAAAAAGCTGTTTGTTTCATTGAAGTCTCTGTTATTTTGTTTTTCTTTTAAGATAAAAGATATTAACGTATGAATTGTTTTTTTCTAAACTAAAACCTGAGTATTTAGGTTTTTTAGTGTGTTGCACTTTACAATAAATAAGCAGATTTGGGGTTGCAGTTTGAGCACTCTTCTCTAAAATATTTGCCATCACCGCTTTAGACGTGCCATACTGAAGGTTTGGGGAAAAGAGGTTGGAGGTCAGCAGAAGGCTTCTGCAGGATTCCCAAGACAGTGCTTGGTGTCTTGACGCAGAGCTTAGGGCAGCCACTACAGAGGAGAAGTGAGGTTCTGAAAGATCTAGAAGACAATTGAGAGGCCTAGATGAGGAATGCTACAAAGATTTGAGAGCAGTGCCCAGGTTTCTATTTTCAGTAATTAGATAGATGTTAGGTGATATTCACTAAATGAAGGAATAGAGGAGGAAAATCAGGTCATTGAGAAAAAAACCAAATAACTTCTTTGAGTTTCATCTACTTTCAGAATATCCAGTCGAAGGTGAGCAACGGGGTGAATGAGTCTAGCTCTGAAAGGAGGGATGTGCTTGAAGATCAGAAAGAGGCAACTGAGGGATAAGGAGTGTACTGTATGCACATTGTCTGAGAAGAGGTAGGGAATCAGGCAAGTGCGGGAGAGTGAGAGCTGAGCACAGTACAGGGTATCGAGGAGCACCACTACTCTGTGTCCGTAAACTTCTAGGGAAGAAAGTTCCGACTCTGAGTTCTGACCATTAAAAATAATGTGCTTCTTCTAACAAGTACGTGTTTGTTGAGTGAGGTTTTTAAAACTGCATTATAATTCTCGATATTCAGGAAGAAACGTAAATAAATTAGATTGTTCACCTACACAGCCTTTTTTGGCATCCTATAGGCCATTATATTATTCTGCTGTCATGGGGTGGAAGTGCCTTTTTCTCTATTCCAAGAGAATCCATGCGTGCGCTGATGTTTTTCTGTTAACCCACTTCTCAGCTCAACCGCAGATGTAGCCAGCAAGGCAGATCTCCTTCTCCATCAGCATCTCTCTGCTCCTCCTTAAATCTAAAACTCTCTTTTCTCTTGGTTCTTCTTATTCCAGTGATGATGAGGAGGAGTTGCATAGTAAGTAAGGAACTTTGATGTCCATCCATAGCTGTTATCGTGGGTCTGACAAGCTCTGAAAATTGCATTGGGCTTAGTATGAAAAAATTAGACTGAGACCTTCTATCACTCTTGCATCTCATCTTTTACAAATCATTTGACCTCATACATGCCTTTAAACATTGATTTAGATAAAATAATTTTTACTTTTTTATATTAACTAGCTCTGCCCCAGAGACCTTCTGATTCCAGCCCCAGGGTAGCTTTCTAGAACATAGCCTTGAAGGCATTAAAGGATATAGCTCACTCTGTACTCTAGTAAAACTGAGTATCAATTTCACAAAACTTTTAATTTGACATCATTTTCGTTGTCCTTGTTTAATTTTTCTGTCTCATGAGATACCTAATCCATCTGTGATATTTAAAAGCTAATTCTTCTTTCTCTCACCTTTTCAGACCATTTCTTTTTTTTTTTTTAAAAAAAATACCTTTAAGATTAGGCCTTATGGGGAAAGGGATTTAGCTCAGTGCAGCACCTGCCTGACAAGCATGAGGTCTTGAGTTTGATTCTTGGTAACCCCCCTCCCAAAAAAAATGAGGGGATGGGAGTTGCATATTTTTTTTCTCTGTCCTTTGGAACTTTCAGTAAGCTGTAGGCTTCAGGTGATATATTCTTGCAATATTATGGTTTTCAAACAAATACATTTATAATATTGAACACTTTAACTGAATTTCCTTCTTTCCTGGTGACTGAAAGTTGCAGCAATATGCAGGCCTTCCCCTGGCTAGCATCTTTGCTTTTTTTTTTTTTTGAATAAGAAGATACTTTTAGCAATAACAAACAAATTTTAGTTTAGTTTTCTTTGGAGGCCTTGTTAATGTTCAGTATATTTTTTCCTGTTAAAAGATTTTTGAAAAATAAATAATACAGGAAAAAGTTTATATTATACTGATTATAATAGATGGAAAGTTCTTGAATCTATTTTATCTCAGCGTATTAGTAAAACTCTTGGAATAGCCAAGGAACTAGCCAAGTCATCATGATAAACCATTCTCAATTATATTTTGTGTACCACTAATGTGGACTTATAATCTCAAAACTGCACTGGTCACTCAGCTTCATCTAGTATGATACAACCCTAAAGGCACAGAAGGTGAAGAAGCCTTTGAATCTAATGTCTCTAGCATTTCTCAAAATCTTTTTCTTAAAACTCAAGAATACTAGTGAAAATTGAGTGGTGGGGAGCAAGAAAAAGGAGTTGGTTTATGACCAAGTACATTCTATAAACTCTGCTAATGTGCGTACCTTGTAAGGTTCAAGGCAGTGTTCAGTATACCATGTTTTCCCCACTTCTTAACCAGGAAACCATAATGTGGAAACCACAAGTTCTGGAACTCTCTAAATCTGGCTGAATATATTATTTACCCGTAATAGCATTTTATGAGCTTACTTTAAAGACAAATTTCTTCAGTCTGTAATTTTGTCATGGAAGTAACTTTGGTTGTTTTATATTCTAAAATGCTCTGGATGCTTAGTGTTATTTTAGGAATTTCAGAGGCATTGGTGAATTGACCAGTTTCCAGAACCATATCTAGGAAGCCATAGTATCTTACCTAAAATCTTTCAGCAGTGAAAAATTTGAACATCCTATACGAGTCATAGATTCTCCCAGGACCAAGTCATAGATTCCGTTTTGAGTTCATTCCACAGAAATCTCTTGGTAGCTTATTCCTCCCCAGGCTTTGTGTTGAGATTTTTGTGTATTAGGGGTTTTACTTCGATTTTGTTCATATTAAAATTACTAAATAATTGTTTAAACGTACAGCAGAATGCTGACAGCCTGAGAGAATTTAATGCAGCTTACATCATCAAAGGCTCCTTGGATGGGAAAAGTTTTAAAGCCACTGATTTAAGCCATCGTCTTGATTTTTGTTTCTTTAAGCTAACTAAGCTAAGGCAGTATGAGGTTCAGTGTTGGTAGTTTCACACCCAGCTGGTGCACAATTGGGGCAGATCTCAGATACACTGATTCTTACCCTGGTGATCTTTGCCTCTTGCTTGACACTGGGTTTAGCCATACATAATAAGTGAAATAGAAGAATCCCAAAAGTAAGGAATATTACAGAAGGCAGTCTTTTGAATATTTAGATTTTCTTTTAAAGCTTCTTATGCATTATTTCCACCTGTTGACTGATTTCTTGGCCGTGATGACAATTTTGCATTTCTATTTAGAATCTACCACAGATAGAGAGTTTAGAAAGTTTTCAGGGCTGGAAATCTGGTTGGGAAATATTTTCAAATCTATATCAGGTTAAAGTTTCACAGTGATTTCTGAGATTTGGGGAAAGACGTGTCAGTCTACAGTATACTGAACAAGCTATTTCTACCTCTAATATACATGGAAAGTACTTCTATAGTTAATATGACTAAAAATTGAAAACCATTCATCATTTTGTAATTGAGGCCTTGCTCCCACCTAAGCTCTGAGCAGTTCAAATGTAAGTAACATGTAATAAATCAAAATAATGATACTGTTCCTTCTGTTTTTTTTTGTGTGTGTATTGCCCTACTGTCTGATTTAATCTTAGAATTTTAATGTGTCCACTTGCAACCCTTCCATTAGGGTTGGAGGAAGAACTGAGCCTGCCCCCTTCATCTTGTTACCGTACTTGGAAATGAGCTCACCAGCTATTTTACCCACCTCGGTTCATGGATAAGGAACTGAAATAGAGACATTTTACCCTAAATTTGTCACAGGCCCAAGACATTTTAAGCCAATTCTGATTCTGTTTTCTGTGTGCTGATCTGTTTCTAGGAGTTCTTAGGAAAATGTCAGATAAACTAAAATTTTAGTACAGACATACATGAAAGCATGATTATCAAGGAAAAATGTGACACTCTCTTATGTATATTCTTCCTGTGACATACCAGAAAAATAGCCTGTGAAAACTGAACATTGCTAGGAATAGAATACACAGGCTTCATGTGTATTAAAGCATTTGAAAAAAATTTGTTGGGCCTTTGCAATTACTTTGAGTCCTAGATGGAATTTATTTTCTTCATGGGAAGTTCACTCTGTACTGCTGTTCTAATTTAAAGGCTTTGATTTGTTTCTTCCAAATTTTTTGAAGGAGGAGGCACCACACACTGACTTTCAAACATTATTTTTGCTTTTGCATGCCATAAATGTTTAAGTGTTTAACCTGTCATCAGTGAAATCCTGTTGTTTCAACTTTTTCTTTGCCTTATTTTATTTTCTAGATTCACGGCCTTTCCACAACACCAGTGCTAATCTGACTGAAAGGTAGTATTTATTTTATTGTTCATTTTCCCAAAATGATATAAAGAAAATCTAAGCTATGTTATAGCATTTAATTAAGTAAACTGAGCTATATGAGCTCATTAGGTTCTTTCTTGAGTAGTAAATTTGGAATAATTATCAAAGGCTTTGTATTGGAGACTGTGTCTTTTAAAATTAGTATGTTCAGTAGTTTCCACTTTGATTCTTTATACTGTTTCTTCTGATAAAGGTTATTTGTGCTTATTCATGTAGAAGTATACTTCTATTTGACTGTATAAATTTGTGTGTGCTTTACTTGCTCGAATTTTTTGTTCCTAAATTTAACAGCATTTTGTTTTGTAGTTTTTGTGTATTAGCTTTTTACTTTAATCTCTCAGGCTGTGTTCTTGGGCTAGAAGTGTGACTCAGTGCTGCAGTGCTTACCAGCATGTTCAAGGTGCTGCATTCAGTTCCCAGCACCACCACAACAAAGAAATAAGTAAAATGGCTGTGTCTTTTGTATATCTGTATGTGGTGCACAGTTCTGTCTAAATAATTGAATAATTTTCGTTACTTAGTAATTCAGAGGCCTCTCAGTGAGTGTTTCTGTTTGCACTACCTTCATGTCTTTTTTTCTTCTTGTTTAGAGCAGTGGTTTTCATACTACTTCCCTTTTGTCTTAAGAGTACTTTGTTTTGTAAACACTTATATAAATAGACTTCAACTATTGAAGAGGACCCTTATGGTTCTGTTGCTGTTTGCTCTCACGGAAGCCTGCACTACTTGCAGGGAAAGTCCTAAATAACTATTCTAAGCAAATACCTAAGCAAAATAATATAAATGGATTCTTTTTCCATTATTTATTTAAAGGCCTCATATTCTTTAAGAAAATCACCTGTTGAGGGATCCCTATAGACTTAGATTTGACATAGGCTTCCTGAACAAGTGAATCAGTAAGTCTGGATCTCTGAAAAGCTCTCAAAATGAAACTCTCTATTGCCTTGCTGAAATCTCCCTGGTATTCAGTGTATTCCCTCCCAAAATTATTCATAGCTCATGGACAAGTCCACAGTCTTGATTGTCCACTATACCATAAAGCTAGAAAAGTTGTGTAACCTCTGCTATTGAGGAGTTGGATATGCAGCCAGTCATAGATTCCTTGCTTTGCAACCCTTATTAACAAGTACCCTCCTATTCCAGGATGTATATAGATTCCCTTTCATGCACCAATTTGTTGCAAAGAAGTTGATAGGTCATGCTATTTTAGATTTAAGACATTTCAGGTAAAATAATGAAAGAATAATAGGCTCCTTGACAATCACTTACTTAAACACCTGTATCTAAAACTTTGGGGTTTTTATTGGAGATGGTGGTGTTGTTTTTGGTTTTGTGCAGTGTTTTGTTTTTATACTGTTCTGGGAACTGGATACAGGGCCTTCATGATATAGAACTTTTAAAATTTTAAGGTAAGGTCTTGGTACATTGCTCAGGCTGGGCTCTTGAGTCTATGATCCTCCTGCTACAGCCTCCCAGAGTGCTAGATTACACGTGACACCACTAAGCCCAGATTCCATAATCAAAGCATTAATGGTTGCTTTAAGAAAACTTAACCAGGTTTTTATAACATGAGCATTGTGGCATGCTCTGTTCTTTGATATTATATAAATAAAATGATTCAGCAGTGTCTCCCTCTTATTCTGCTTCCTGTTCAACTTCTATAGCCTTTTTTCTGAAAATGTCTTCTTGTTTTTATGTAGTATAACAGAGGAGAACTATAATTTCCTGCCACAAAGCCCCTCCAAGAAAGATTTTGAAGGAAAGGGTGGAACAAAAGTCAGTCGTACATTCAGCTACATCAGGAATAAAATGTCCAGTAGCAAGAAGAGCAAAGTAAGTATTACTGTGGACAGTCCTTGTGTGACCACCTCAGTCCGTCACTAGTAAGCTTGTGCATGACCGGTGTATAACCCCCCCCATTAAGGTATGAGAACATAAATGAAAATAAATCCAGGGGCACACTTAGAAATAGGCAAATATTTGAAGAAAAATAACAGTAATAAAGATAGCAATATAGGTATGTATGTTCACTGTTCTTATTCTATGCTAAGAACCTTTGTATATCACTATTTCTCTTCATTTACCCAGCAAGGTAGGTATTATCTCTCTTCTCCAGGAATGAGGTAACTTAACCTATGGAGAAGAGGTTCATACCCATATCTCTTTGGTTTCTGGTCCCACACACTCAGCCACAGTAAATAAATCAGTTTGAAATGCAGTGGAAGGATTTTATGTTGGAATCAAGGGATTAAGCAATATTTATAGTAGTTTGGTTTGGAGAGAAGGACATTATCCCATAGAAAATTATAAAAGCTTTTAAAGACTAATTTAACTTGAAATTTTTTGTTTGGTTTGGGGGTTTTGTTTATTTTGATTTTGCAGTATTGGGGATTCAACATAAGAATTACTAAACTACATCCCCAACCCATTTTAGTTTGTTTTGAGATAGGGCCTAAGTTACTTAGGCTGACCTCAAACTTGGACCCCTCCTATCTTAGCTTCCCGACTAGGTGAGATTATAGGCATGTGCTATTATGCCTGGCTTAGATGTATTTCTAATTAAGAACACTTAGAATATATCCTATTTAGCCCCTATACTAGTTTGCAATATTTAAACTAGCTTTTTAAGTCTAGTTTTTGCCTGTTCATTATAGGACTCTTCATAATGTCAACAAATATTAAAAATCATCTTAATAAATTTTATGCAGATAAATAATCTCAACATTTTCAAATCAGTGGGGAGAAACTTTGTATCTCCCATTTCCCATGTATTTCATTCATCTACCCACAAACCCTTTGACACAATAAAGAAATAATAAAAATTTGAATTAGGGCATTTTTGCAGGGAGTTATGGTACATATACATGTGTAGTATATATATAAATGTATATATATAGTTGCATATTTAAATACACATACATACAAACATGTACATACATACATACTTAGAAATAAGAATGAACAAACGTAGAACTTAAGAAAAGTACTCCCCCTTCTAAGCCTTTCAGGCCTTCAGTTAAGTGGCCACAAAACTCACCACCAGAATTGTGTTTTCTCTTCTCTTGCACAACTGCAAAATGCAGAGAGAATAGGCAGTCAGGAAAAGATGCAAAAAGTCTAGCAAATCATTTCTAGCATAAGCACTTACTTAATTATGAACTTTGTGGTTAGCTTTATTTTACAGTCTTCAAAAAACTTAAGTCAAAGAAGATAGAATGCTTACCAGCGTTCTTATTGACAGCAAGGCTTAAAATAGAGCCTAATATATTTTACTTATTCACGCTTGGCTTGGCCAAAGGAAATCAAGAGAGACCTCTTACAGAGGTCGGTATAAATAGCCAGATATTACTGAGTGATTTCTATAATCTCAGTCTTAATCTTGTAAAATTTTGCCATCTACTTAGGATGGTGTCAGATTTTTTGTTTTGGTTTGGTTTTGTTAGGTTCTTAAGTTGTGGAATTATCTTTCAGCAAACTTAAGTGAAAGCCAAATAAATAAGTGGAGATTCTTACTTATATCCATCTCCCCAATGAATGGACTTTCAAGACAGTGTGGTAAATATACCACTCATCTTGTTTATGAGGTAATTAATACATAAATTCATGGGGGAAGAAAACAATGAAAGACTAGACCTGGAAACCAGAACCTGATCTTTTACGCAAAAAAAGTCTTCTGCCTGCCTCTTTATTTTATAAATCAAAGCCCAAAGAATTAGGTTTCAATCATAGAACCTGACAGTGTTTGAGTAGCCCCTCTAAATTCTAGCAAATAGCACTTGCCATTTTGTGCTTACTCTTAACCGAAATCTGTTAGTAGGCACAATGTTCTCCCCTGCCCGTTCTCAGAGGAATAGATTCATGCAGGAATTAGGTGAGACAGAAGAAAAGAAGATAATTTGTGTTAAAGGGGCGTCTCTTGTCACTGGCCTTGTTGAAGTTACCAGTTAAGCTTTTGCCTCTGATCATCTCCTTCGTCAAAATGAAAGCAGTCTTGCAATTGAGACTGGTTCCTCTTTCAGTCTCGGCTTCAAGATTTGATCTTTGGAACTGTACTGTCTTTAGCTATGGAAACTCAAAAAATTACTAATTCATAATCTTAGATTGTACTTCATTTCACACTCAGATGTTTGTTTATGGTGACCCAGTGATCAAGTTTATTGAGAGATCATCTTCTATACTTAGTTGTTATTAGTTAACTTTTAAATAAAATTGTTACAGAACCTCCTATAAAACAGCTTGGCTTTTGTCAGTGTACTCAGAGGTATTAGATATTTACTACAGTAAAGCAGCGCGTACTTGTGTTGAGTTACATTATTAGGCCTGATGAAAATACACAGTGAATATGTAAAATTCAAAAATTTATTATGCTTAAAGACATACTGCTATTAATTACCCTCAGAAAACTCCTTCTTCAGATACACTTTATCATACCATTCTCACCACTTTCTGAAGGAGCTCTAGAAGTCTTCTTTTCTGATTATCTTCATGAGTTCTGATCAAAACTATGATAAATGCTGCTGCCAGATTCATCCAGCAGAAAGGCAGAGTCATAAAAACATTACAGACACCATACGATTTCTGGCTCTTCCCCAAATAAAAATGAGCATGAAAGGTGAACCTTTTCAATTGGTTTAGGACATTGAGGCAGCCAGAAGAGCACAATTAAAGATGCTTACGGAAGAGGTCTTTCAGAACTGCTTCAGCGAGTGGCGAGAACAGTGGGAGAAACGTGTTGGGCGGGTGATGGCAATGAATCTGTTACTGTAATGAATTTAAAACAATAACAAGAAGATTCACTTTATACTTTTTGATAACACAGAATGAATAACCGTCTTACTATGCCATGAATGTGTAATACAGCTTTAACATTTAGCAAGTTTATTTTGTAAATGATAACAAATACAGATGAATGTCAAATCTTTAGCATGATGATACTAATTCTGCTTTTTCTTAACTATAATATTGAAAATTAAAAGTGCTGGTAGCGATGTCAACATTGATTTTTCTATGAAAATGATGAATTTTCACTTTCTATTTTTAAATATATGCTAGGAGAGCCCATATAATCTGTTTTATTCATCTATAAAGTAATGTAACCCTGCCCTTTTTTTTTTTTTTTTTTTTTTTGAGGCAGGGTCTCACTATGCAGTTCAGGCTGGCCTTGAGCTCACTTTGTAGCTGAGGCTGGTCTCGACCTCGCAACAATCCTCCTGTCTCAGCCTCCCAAGTGCTAGGATTACAGGCGTGCACCACCCTGCCTGGCAACCCTGCCTATTTTCTGCAAAGAAAAAATTTAAGCACTTACTGAATTATTGTATTATCATATTAAAAGAGCACCTATAATTTTTATCTTAGGATGGTTTGGAAATTTCTGATTTTCTCATGCATGACATGTATTGAAATAGACAGCTCATAGCTACTAATCTACACTGACTACATCCCATATGTTAGACGGTGGCCATAAACAGTTCTTGGATAATACCTAAAGGAGCCAGGAGTCAGCCGTGAGGTGGCAAACGGCTCACATGCTTGAGTAATATATTTTGCAGATAGACAGGGAGGTACTCAGGTATGTAGATGCGTAGTTTACATGTAAGGAATTTAGTTACCAGTCCCTAACATGTTCATGTTTAAGAGGCATCAATAACTGGCATAAGTTATTAGATAAATGTATTGAATATTTCTGAGATGAGTGAAGCCTAAACAGGAAGTACAAGAGGAAGACTGACAGTTTCTGCTTTTGTCTTTGAGAAATAGTACTGTTTCTCACTACTTAAGTTTGGTTGTTAAAAGTATTCAAATACTTACGTAAGGTTCAAGTTCATAAAGAGAGTGAAGTAACCCTCTTTAAGCCATCCTGTCATACTGGTTTTTCTTTTTTTCTACTAAGCTTTCCTCTTTTCATGCACAATCAGAAGATGTTTAGAAATGTTTTAGACCAAACATTCTAATTGAAAGTAGATTATTACATGAATTTGTAGCAATACATTGAACTCCAACTCCTAGTTTCTGTGGTTTATATGAAAAAGAACCATTCCCATTAATCTCTCAAAGGTACAGACTAGAGTACATTAGTGTTTGTAAAAGGTTGTCAGTATTAAATATGATTTTCTTTTTTCTTTGGTTAAAGATCTGTATCAGGACAGTTGTTAGTCATGCTGTGTTTTTACAGTTGTCCAGAGCATTGTGATTTTTCAGTGTAACCCACTGTAAGCATAAGATTGGGAAAATGAAAGAATATTTTATTCATAGTATCTATCGTAGGGTACTTGTTGCCAGTATCTTTCCTTTTCAAATGCTTTTCGAATCTATTCCCACAACACATTGGCAAAGAATTTTTCCAAGTACTCACCATGGACAAATCAGACTTCAGAAAGCAACCAATTACAACTTTACCTTAGGCAACTTTAATTTTAAAAATTTCCTACAAAATTCTGCTTTTTGTAAAATTTAAAGTTTGTTTTTAAATAGGAAAGATACATTCCATTTATTTTTGAGTTTCCATATTGCAGCGTAAGTACTGTCCACACACACTGGATTTTGCTTCATTTAATTCCCTGGTCTTTTATGACTAGAGTAGTTCTACCAGCAGCATTCAAATAGTTAAGCTTGTCTGAAGGGATAAAAAACTGTCTTAAGGAAGCAAGCAGCCTCAGCCCTCCCTCCTTCCCTTTCTCAACTAGTCTCTGGCTTCCTCTTACGGTTTCGCTAATGGCAGCTCAAAGCTGTTGTGCTCTGCCCTACCCGCATGAGCCCCTCCTTCTATGAGAGCCCGTTTCCGGGCATGGGGCTGCATCATGTCGGTTAAATGGGGTCGGCTTCCTGAAGTACCCCTGATAACAGTGAGATTCCCAGGACAAAAGTATGCACAGGTAAGAGTCTGACTTTTTTTAAAGCACTGAAATCAGATAAAAACAGAAAGCAGTATAGTTGGTTTGTTACTTTGTTTTGTCTTTGGAAGAACTACTTTGGATTATTGCAGAGGAAGAAATTATTTATTCAGATTTGAAGAGCACTGCAGAATGTGAAAGAATAAGCGAGCTGTCGTAGCTTTCTTAACTATTGGAGCATGCTTTTAGCCTCCTTAAGCAAAAACGGCAGATGCTTTTTAGTTTAAAATTTTATATGTGGAGAAACCTGCAGGAAAATTTAGTAGAAATAAAGAAGTTCTTTTGAAAAAGCTTGGATTTTTATTGATTTCTATTGGGAGTTTTATGTATTTTAGCAGTTAACTGATTTTTAACTTTGAACAGTTTCCTGTTTTGTAACGTGAAGCAGTTTGCTTTTCTCCCTTCCTCTCTTAATCTTCTGTATAGTTCCAGAGTATAGCACTTTGGCTCTTAGATTTTATATGTCGTTTTCTATAAACAGAGGACTTCACATGAATCTTACATTTTAGGAAGTATTTACCATTTCAGCATAGTGGATGGGTTTTTCACAGAAAATGTTTGTGGTCTCTTCCTTGTCCATGACAGTGTCACAGGGAATGAGGGTTGAGTTGGCCAGGCAGATCTGGATTTTAATTCTAGGTTGAGCATTGTTGGTACATGGACTCAAATGTACTTTTAAACATCTCTAAGCCTCACCTTCTTCAGATGTAAATTGGAGATAACTAGTACTTAGTTCATTGTTAGAAAATTCATATAAATTGCTTATTATCATGTTTGACACACAGTAACCATTCAGAATTTAGCTAGCTAAAAGAAAAAAAAATTGGAAGCATAATTCCTGGCTTTCCCCTTTCAGAGTTATTGAATCATATGAAATAATCTGTAAAAAAGGTATTAACTTAAAATGTAAGGAATCAAGTAGCGTCATGATCACTAACTTTGAATACCCATTTCCAGGTATTTCTCTAGGTTATAACAATAGTGCATGTAAAACCTGAAACTCTTAAACCTCTATTGTGGTTCTTTATAGTCCAGTTGGTTTGAAACGAAATTGTTAGATGGATTTTGATTAGCTAGCCAAGTTCTTTTCCAAATAGTGCTTTCAAAGAATCCTTTATGAAGAGTGTTATTCCTACAGCCCTGGCCGCTTAAGTATCCCTGACTTTTTTAGGTATTTAATTAAGGATCTAGCCCTCTTAGATATTTCTTCAACGTTTTTAGGTTTAAATTCCTTTTTGCTCCTTTTCATGCTTGTATAAGCTCTGATAAACCCCTCTGAGATAAAAGTGTAGTACCATATGAAAGCCCTCTTCTTTGGGCTGTCTCCAAAGTGCTAGGCATTCCTGTAGTGTTTTGACATGACATACTAAGAAGGCAGAAACCCAGAGCTCCTTACTCCCAGGCCTGGCCACCTCTTCCCACTGGGTTCAATCACTTCTGTGCCAAACAGTGTCCTGGAGTTTGGTACAGTACATGGCACAGCACGAATCTGCTCGGTCACTAGCATGCACCTAGTTGGCAGGGCATACAGTAACATTACATGATCGTCAGTTTCCTGTTTCCCTTGGACAGGTGAGGGAAGACTACCAGAAAAGTAGGGAGCTTTACAGTAGAAAGCAGAGAACAGGTCTTGGGAATCCTGGTCCTTTATACCGGAGACACTGCCTGTTTTTCCTATCTTTCTGGGCCCTGGTGCAGAGGAGTTAGTGTCTAGGCCATGGGACTTCCTTTCTCTGGGTCCCCATTTTCTTGAAGTTACCATTATGGAACTAGCTTGAGGCGAGAAAAAAGGTAGTTGTAGAAAAAATATCGGTAAGACTTCTTCCTCTCTTTTTCATGCTTCCTGTACTCTCTGCTTGGCACCAGTGCCCTTTTGCTACTCTTTAATTTTTTTTTCTCCATCCTCAAATCAAAATTTCTTTTCCATCATTACATGGAAAGATATTTCTCTTTTGGGTTAAGAGAGTAGTAATCTAATGAAACGTATCATCAGTGAGGCTTGAATAATTACTGTAATAGCTACTATTGAATGGTATTACTTACTCACTATGTGGCCGGCACTCTGTAACCAGCACTCTGCTTTACATGTATTTCACATAATTAAAATTTTTGATACATGTTCGCAGTACATAATGATTATGCTAATCTTGGGGATTTGGTATGTGTACATAAACATTTTAATTCTTTTTACTTACACTTTTCCTTCTCTTCCTCTCCCTTTTGTCCATCTGTCTCACTTAATATTTTTAAATAAATGCATATTTTCATTGAGTGTATAATACGTAGATATGTATGCATGTATATGTGAAAAGGGGCACTCTCCTACTTTACAAATAAGGAAACTGAGACCCAGACAGTAACCGACCCACTGATACATAGTAGCAGAGTTTAGATTTGAACCTGAGTCTGACTCCGTTGTCCATGTTTTTAACTACTGTGCAATATTTTGTCCTCTTCTTCACAACCATCTATTCTCAATTTGAACATTCTGCTGTCTGCCTCCTGTCGACCAGAAACTCCTTGTTTTCTTCCTATGTGGGCTGTGCTATAGCTTATGGAGAATACTCCTTACCTAACACCTCAGGCCTCTTCCCAGTGTTGATCTTTGAGCATTGTCTCTTTCAGTATAAATAACTCCAGAATGAGCCACTGCAGAACTGTGTATCCTGTCCAGTTTTTGTATGATTTTTCTAATGCTGCTTGCCAGTCATAAGTTAATAATAAAAAGTTTGCATGAACATTGCACCTCATTTTTGTCCAAAACATTCATCAATAACTGTGGAGTACATGCCAGCTGGGTATTCTTGTAAAGAATAAGCCTTCCAGTGTTCAGTTACATGTTGATTCTTCTCTTTGGCAGGAAAAAGAGAAAGAGAAAGAGAAAATTAAGGAGAAGGACAAAGATTCTAAAGAGAAGGAGAAAGACAAGAAGACTGTCAACGGGCACACTTTCAGTTCCATTCCTGTTGTGGGTCCTATCAGCTGCACCCATTGTATGAAACCTTTCACCAACAAAGACGCCTACACTTGTGCAAGTAAGAGTCATGCTTCTTCCTCTCTTACGTGAGTCTCTCTTGGCTGAGGAAAGTTGGTTTCTAGTTTCCTGTCCACCCTATCACTTGTCTGTTCCTCCTATATGTAGAGAAGCAGTTGTGTTTATATTTTCCTTAAGCATTTGATGAAATTAATTCTAAATACATGACATACAGCCTATAATTTTTTCAGACATTTTCAAATATGGTGTTCTGTTGCCCATGAGCCACCCTTTATTCCAGAAGTCAATGTCAGCATCATAACCTTAAACCCTGTGGTGCCCAGCAATCTCTTGTCAGATCGAGTATGCTTATTCTTAAATCTAGTCTTCTGCTATATGATTTAACTACTTACAGACATTAAGGTGCAGTGCCCAGCGAGGCAGGGTACCTTCTTGTACAGAGAGGTTCCATGTTGATACATCTTTGACCTGCTTGCAACCACTATACAGGCAAGTCAGTTAGCTGGAGTTCCTGGCTTTGATAAGATACTCTTAAGTGAAAGTCAGTTAACTTTCTCTGTAGAGGACTTAGATAACAAATATCTTTAGCCTTGTGGGCTAGCTGGTCTGTCACAGCTATGGAACTCTGCAGTTGCAGTGCAGAAGTGGCCATAAACACATAAACCGAGGGGTATGATTTTATTCCTATAAATCTTCTATTTGTGAACATTGAAACTTGAATTTTATAAAATCTTTGCATGTTATGTATTATTAGTCTTACTTTTTTCAACCATTTAAAATGTAAAAGCCGTTCATAGATTATGTACTAGCAAAATAGGCGGCGATCTAGATTTGGCACACATACTATAATTTGCAAATAAACTCTAAGACAATAAAAATCAAAATTTTGTCACTGCAAAAATGAATGAAGGAGGCTGCTTTGGTCAGACATGACTGGTCTGGAGATCCAGGCACTCCGGAGCAGACTAGTCCAAGAAGGTTAAGATGACTAAGTAACCAGGTCAGACACAATAGTGACTAATTCAGGTTCTGAGGGGTAAGTCCCAGATGATGATGCCATGACATCTTGTTTCAGTCATCTGAGTATTTCAAGTAATTTGTGACTAAAAAATAACTGACTAACGTTAAGAATTTTTAAAAGTTTTATTTCAGCAGATTCAAATTTGCTTCTATAATAATTTCTACTCACTTACTTTCTTGAGTGTAAGAGAAGTTATAGCTAGCAATGAACCTGCCATCTGTATTGTGTATGCTATGGCTTGTGACATTTTTAAATGACTGACTTTGTCATGCATGTTCTCATAAAATTGTTTTTATGGAGATATAGTATAACCCAAAAAGTCTACACTATTTGTTTTACTGTCCTATTTATAAAATATAAAGAAACTTGGAAGTGCTTATCTGAGTCTATGCATCCCTGGATGCAGAAATCAAACATACTAACATTATCCTTTATGTGTAACTTACAAGAACATTGGGAGTTTCCACCACATGCTACTAAGTTTCAGGTGACCTAAAGGGAATGAGAGATTTATCTCTGCCCATTATTCCTTCAGACTTTTTATTTAGGAACTCAGGTTCTGTAGAACTTTTTTCTAGGACACCAGTGAAATGTCTGCACTTTATTTGTTTAGCATGTTTCTCAGCACTGGAATAACTTAGTTACTTAGAGCAGAAGTCATCAAGCACTTTTTTCACATGTTCATCTATCATAAAAATATTAGTGTATTCACACAGGGAATATATGTTTAATGTAAAAGTTTCATGAGTCTTACTATTAAAGAGCTGATTCTAAGAATAGAAGCCCTCAGATTTGCTATTTTACTGTTTTCTGATTATTATTATGGTTAATACTGTTTTTGATTCATGACTTCTTTGTGGAATTTTTATAGCTGTCTTAGTTTAACCCAGATAATGTAATCTGTAAGCCCACTTAACAGGTGCCCATGTATTCCTATTCTTCTCAATATAGTGAAAATGAGCAAATGTAGAGGATCCCAGCTGTGCTTCCATAGCCCACTTCAGCAAGGAACTCCCCTTCCTCCCTCAAGAGCCCACTAGTATCATATATAAAGTGAGGCTGCCTAACATAATGATTAAGGAAGGCATCTGTGTGTATGTTACTTGTTTTTTGAGAAGTGAACTTAAATGACAGCTGTTGAAGCCAGGAGTGTAGCACAGTGGAGGAGTATATGCCTAGCACACTGAAGGTCCTTGAGTTCCATCACCAGCATCAGTCCGTCCGGAGAGAAGGAGCAGAGGGCTGTAGACTGTTCAGCTCATTCTCTAAAATGATTGTTTTGCACATCTTTCCTTTTCAAAGTGCCTTTTCTTTATTTGAGGAGTACGGGTCTCAAAAAAACCCAAGATACCATAATTTTGATGAGCAGTATGGGATTGATATTCAGGAAAGTTATTCAGTAAAGCAGTTGGAAACCTGCTTCCTGCTGTAAAACATGTAGTAAGTCCCCAGTTAAGGAACATTCCAGTAGTGGACCTTTTATGTAAGGTACAAATGACTCCGACTTAAGAATGCTCTCCCAGAACAACTCTTTCCTAAGTTGAGGAGGAGAGAAAGAGAAAGAACGTGTACCTGCCAAAGGGAAAATCCCCAAGGGAGCTCAAAATCAGAGCACTAAGAAACATCACCCTTAATGAGGGACAGGTTATGTAGATAGGAAGAGCTGGATCTGAGACACTGAAATAAAACCAAGAACTCTGAAAACTAACATCCACGATAAGGGCCTAGAAAAATTTCACTGATTTTCAGAAACAGCAAGAAGCTTGCAGTCTCCCAGGGCTCTGGGTGAGACTTCTTCATCATGCATAAATCTGGGGTCCAAATTCATTCCATTTGTATGTGCCAGAGCCCTTCTCCTTGTGCTGTGGAGAACATTGGTCACATGGCAGAAATGTGCATGATGAGTAGGAGGACCCACTTCTTTTAACCACAGGTATTCTAAGCCCTTTTTAAAAATTGATTCCTCTTTCTGTTAAACATTGTAGAAAGTTTATGGAATTCTCTAGATGATGGTACATACTTAGCTAAGGCACCACAGATTGTCACTACAGTGTGTGCCCACCCCACCCCACCCCGTCCCGCAAGCAGATCTGGTGTAGTTGTTGGAGACTTCTATGGGTCAAGGATAATAGAGCAGCCCACAAAAAAATCACTTGTGGAGGGGCTGGTACTGATCAAGAAAACTACATGAAAGAGACACTCAATTCTGAGCCACATCTGTGTAGTAACCAAGTAATTCAATAGGGGTAGTTTTCACCACATCTGGTGTTTAGAAGTTCCACAGATTTTTTTTTAAATTTACATATATTTAAAACCAGTTTCTATTCTCGCTAGACTTTAATTGGGCTCAAAATCCTATGACAGGTTTTTGGTCAAGTTGTTTCTGTTAGAATAATAATTTGAAAAACCATTAATTTAAAAATACTTCACAAGGAGAGAATGAAATAGTCCACCATACAGTCTCATTTCCTTCTAAAGATTCTACAGTATTGTTGTAGAACAGTCTTTTGCTATCAAATGAGCATTTGAGGCGAACAGTTCTGAAACCATTCTTCCACCACCAGTTCACACCAGTAGATAATAGGAGTAATATTGGTAGAGCCTTGTGAGCTTTCTGGACAGACTCACTGAGCTTGCTAGCCATGGCAGCCTTCTTGTCAGCTGCATTGGAGACACCCAAGGCAATTGTCTACTTTTTGCTACTGACAACAGTCAACCCAGAAGAGAAGTCAAAGAAGCTCGACACCCATAGCCTTGTCAGGAACCATATAAACCCATGGCATCATCACCAGATTGCAAGAATTTAGGGTTGTTTCCTCCTTTATCACAACGGTGATTAGTCTTTTCCTTGAGCTCAGCACAATTGGAAGCCCTGTGAGCTCTCTGACAACCCAGGACAGACTTATGGCTGGCAGTTAGCTGTGAGCTGCTTCCATTGGTGGATCATTGATCAGTGTGCAACTGTGCAGCGTGCCTCTTACAAAAAGAAGGGGGAGGGAGGAAATCAAGGTCTGAAAGCAAAGGAACAGTGTATAATCATCTTACCAAAGGAGGGAAAGTAATTGGCTAATTCTCCTGGCTTCCTAAAGAACGGTGTCTGTAATGCATTTTTGCATGTATGAAGCCACATCTGTTATCTTGGCAGGAAGTAGAAAATATGAGTAACTTTGGGACTCAGAATCTTTGGTCCTTTCCCTTCATCCCTCATGATTAGGATCTTTCCAGGAGTCTGAGGAAATGTAGCATCCCTGCCATTAGTCTTCTATCTCCTACAAAACCATTGTGCTCTTAGAACAAAGTGACTTTGCTTTTTGTTTAAGAGAAAGCCTGTTTTATTGACCCTTGGAAGAAACTTCATACCCCAGGCAACTCTCAGTCACGTCTTGACTCGAGGTTTAGAAAGACCAGTGGTATAGCCCATCATAATGATGTGTTATGCTTTATGTTGACTTTCTTCTGTCTCCTGCCGTGTTAATATGTCCATCTGCATGCAGATACTAGAGAGGTTGAACAGGATGGAATGTCTTATATTAGCATCTCTGATGCTATTAGATTACACCTGGACCATTCTGAAACTATAAGATTAAAAACTATGGAAATTGTCAGGATCACAGATACTAAATATAGCAAACCACAAAGTATCCATATAGCTTCCTTACATTCTGCTCCTGGATTTTAAAAGAATAAGTGGAAGCAAAGCCCAAAGCTTACTGTCAGGACTATTTGAAAATAATTTAATTTAGGAGAAACATGGGAGTACTTTCTTTTCTTAGCCCAAACTGAAGTCCTGCTTTAGGGTTAAGTGACTTTAGTGAATGGAAGAGAAGAATATTTTTCTAGTTCTTTCTTTCTTTGTTATGTAAAGCTGTCCTCAAAATAATTAGCTATTCTTTATAGCTGCCACAGATAGTCTAGTTTGTGGAAAGCTTGGTAGAGTCCTTCAGAATAAGGAATTTGTTGTGTTCAAATTTTTGGATATTGCTGGTGGTTTTCTTTAAACAGATGTAAAATGATATTGAGATTTTGTTGTTGTGTTAGCAGTTTCTGAATACTTTTGTGGTAGGTTGTTTCTCTTGATTAAAAAAATAAACAAGCAGACTGGCTGTAATCTAAGTAGGAAACATAAGAATTTACAATGTAAGTGATGGTTGAATTTTTGCTTTGGATTTTATCAGCTCTTGAGTTAGGCAGTTTTCTGGCATTTAGAGTTAATTGCTTATATGAGATAGTAAAATACATGTAATTGATTAGAGAGAGGAAGTTTGTTATTTAGAGAAAAGAGAGGTGAATGAAGAGCTTGAACAGTTCTTACTCAAGGAGAACACTTTCATTTTGTTTCATTTTTATTTACTAGTGTTCTTATGAAAACTGCTTTTATAAGCACTTCAGCCAAGATGGTTTAGGCTTTTTTTTTTTTTTTTTTTTGCGGCTTCCCTCTTCTGTGCATCAGCACTGTGGTTATTACACCAGCTACCAAGAACATCTCAAATGCCTTTTGCATGTAAGCACTATCAGTGCAGACCAGGCGGTCTCTCACAGTCTGGAAGGATTTTAAATAAGAAGTTGAACTTCGGAGCATGTAGTTCTGAGTTTCTCATATTTAAATGTTTTTTGTTTTGTTTTCATTTTCTTGGTAAGGGTGGAAGTGATAGGAAGAAGTTACGTATTTCTGTCCTTGAAGGTAATTCCTAATTCCTCACTTTGTATCCTTAGGAAGAGTCAGATCTTTTTTTCCAGGTAGTGCTCAGGTCTAGTAGAACGTCAGACCCAGCGTATTCTCCCTATTCTCATCAGTGGACTAGAGTATTGAGACCCCTTCCTTCAGAGAACTGAGCTCATGAAAGGTGACTTTTCCCTTAAATAGGCATGTTAGTTCAGTTTGGCATAGCTGCTCTCTTCAAGCTGATTTTCTTAAGCTAGTCTTTTCTAATGATTTATTTTGTTTTTCTGCTGAAATAAAATGAGTGCATAGTAAATGCCAGTTTATCAAATATCTATGGCACTTGGTGGCAGAGGTTTTTTAAAAATAGCAACAGATAGATGATAGTTCCTAGTCACATGAGTTTTACTCCATTTTCTTTTGTTTGACGCCTTCTTATAGCAAAAAAAGTTGAAGGCTGGACTTCCTTGCTTTTAATGCAGTAGAATCTAATTAGAGGTCAGCTTTATTCCCATAAGCCACTGTGTTGAGACCTTTCTGAAGAATGTTTGAAAAATGCAAGCTTATTGCTTTGGAAATCTTTGAATAAATAAAAGGCTAGATAATCTTCTTTGATCTTAACAGGACAGATGGCTTATGGCAGAGAGTTTAAAAATATATTAGTCTTTACTTCTTGTATTCTTTGGTAATTGTCTGTCTTCCAAAACACAGAATACAGTTTTAATCGACTGACTTTGGCTGATGTCAGTAGGGCCAAACATTTATAAATCACCCATGCAAATTGAGTCCGGGACCACTTTGGTAACAAGTTGAGTGGTTTTTCAAGTAGGTACTTCAGTATGTTAAGCAAATATTCGTATGAACTGTTAATCAGTAAGATTTATGATCATAATATAGAGAAATAGAAGTTTCATTTGGGTTATAGATTTAGAGACATGTCTCAGTAAACTAAAAAGAATTTATTTTTGAGAGGGGGGTCTCACTAGGTAGCCCAGGCTGGTCTTAAACTCACAGCAACCCTGTTGCATCAGCTTTCTGAGCATTAAGACTGTAGGCACATGGCACCATGCCCTGCTATGAAAACAGATTTCTGTGAAAAGCTACTACAGGCATATTTGATGATACATCAAAGGGAATTGCTTTCTGAATTTCAAACACTGCCCTGAGAACTCAAAAACTGCAGGTTCATGTAAAAGTAACAGTGGCTCCCTCTCAAAGATTGCTGTAGCTTAATTCCTGTAGGGTATTGGAACTTGCCACAGAGCAGAGAATGAGCAGGATACACAGGAGTTTGAAAACAAGTTCTGTCCATAGGGTTCTCATTGATCTTTGGAAGATCAGAATTAGTGGCAAGTTCTCTCACCCTGCTGTTGCACTTGTAAACAAAAAGAAAAAAAAAGGCACTTTAATAATAATAAACCCTAATTGAAAATAGTTTTCATTTTATCACAAATGTGCTGTTACTTTTTAATAAAAGGATAAATATTTGTAAGGCAGCTGAAGGAACTTTGGAGGGTCATAGTTTGATATACTGCTCTTTGTTTTTAATTTTGAAAAATGTTATTACAAAATATTTTATATTGGTAATCTAACAGTCACCTGTGTACCCATTGCTCAAAATGAAGAAATAGAAAGATTTGCCATAATGCTTCAGGTTGTTTTTTATTTTTGAAGAAGCCATTACAGTTAAAGTTGTATTTCCCTGGGTTTCCTTTTCCCAAACCACTTCTTTCTTCCCCAGAGAAAGGCACTGTCACAAATTCAGTGTATATGTAATGTTTTTATAATTTCACCTCATTGAAACAAAAGTTTATATAAAAGGTGACATATCACGGTGTATCTCATTGCATAATCTGCTTTATTCTCCCCAATGTTGTATTTTAGGAAACAGCATATTGAAACACACAGGTCTATGTTACTGAATTTTAACTGTTCTGTAGTATCCCTACTATGTAATAATTCTCATTGTTAGAAACAGTCACTTCTTGGCCTTTTGCTAAGATCAAGTGCAGTGTCTGTTACAAACAGTGCTACCAGCAATGCCTTCCGTACATGCATCACCAGCCTTTACATCAGGACAAGCTAACTCCTCAAGTGGGTACATTTTCAACTTTATTACAAGTTGCTGAATTACTATCCAAGGTAAATGTAGCAAATTCTCAGTCCTTTAGCAGATACTGAGTCTTCATTGTCCTATCCATACCAGTACTTAAAAGTGGAAGAAATGTGGTCTCTCTTGTTTCATAGATGAGGAAACAGAACTGTATGGACAAGGTCCTTGAAGCCCAAAGGACTGAGACATTAAAAGAATTTTGAGATAAAAATGTATTGGCAAATTGTGGTCTCCCTTTACCTTTCAGGAAGTCTCCCATCTTCTCAAGATTAAGGTCCCGGGGGTGCTTTAGAATAGTTGTGATCACCTTATTTGTGTGACTCTTAAATTCAGAGTGTTGGGCTAGGGATGTAGCTCAGTGGCACAGTGCCTGCCTGGCAAGCATGAGGGCCTAAGTTCAATACCTTGTCCCTCTCCCCCGAAAAACATAAACCCCAGAGGATTGCAACAAGCTTGGGGTAGTTTAACATCCCAAGAAGAAAGGTGTAAGCAGCTACATTTTCATGTCTATGTACTGCACTTAGATGTAGTAATGCAAACATTACAATTCCATGTTAGTTGGGTTTTTATATATATATATATTTACTTGTGACTTAGACATACATATTCACGGCAGACACTTAAACATTTAGTGTTGATAGCATCTTGGGCTTCCTGTCTTGAGAGCTTCCAGAGTTCTCTTTTTTGTTAATCAGAAATTGCATCTTCTCTGTGTTCCACCTGATATCATATGGCTGCTTCCTAGAAGAGGACTGTACAATGTAACTGCAATTTATCATGACATTTTTCTACATAAGTGACTTTACTAGGAAACCCACACACATCTTACAATGCAATAGTGGTGGAAAGTCAGAATCTAGGGTCCCTTTGTTGCTTTGTTGTGACCTTGGGTTTTGCTTTCTTTTCAGATTGCAGTGCTTTTGTCCACAAAGGCTGCAGAGAAAGTCTGACCTCCTGTGCAAGGGTCAAAATGAAGGTAAGACGTTTGTGGCTAAACAAGGTTAAAATAAGAGGGTTTAAACTAACAAAATCCTTAGGAATTGAGAGTTGAGGTTTCTTGCTTTTTATTTATTCATTTGGTACCAACTATGAGACCAAAATAATTTTTCTCTGAAGTGATCAGTTCTCATTTTTAACACACTCAGGGATTTGAGACTTTTGGAAAAGAAATTCTTTCAGAGTTTCTCCATGTTAAATACTTTTTTCTCTGATTTTAATATTTGTATTGCTATTTTTCTAAATTTATTTTTATTAATATATTAGTAGTACCTGATTACAATCATTGTGAGGAGTTGGTACATGTACAGAAGACATCTTAGTTCTTTTTCTGTGTTTCTATTAAAGTGGGGTTTTTAACCATGTCTGCAAACCCATTCTGCTGCTCATACACTTGGCTTCTTTATTTCGGACCATGAGGGCAACAGATGGAAATCAGGGGCTTGTGATATACTAATGGGCAGAGGGCTGCTCCGTTTAGACCCATCCTGTCCGTCCCACTTTTTTTCACAAGTATGTGCAGATAGCTGTGATCACCGGGTACAGTAATGTAGTGTTGATTATACGGTGGTATCTGCACTGAGCATGCCATGTAATAGGGTACACTGATCTTCCAGGGGCTCTTAAAAGAAGAGTGTGGGAGCTGTGGATGTATCTCAGTGGTAGAGCACTTGCCTAGCACTGGGGAGGCCCTGTATTCAGTTCCCTGCACTGGGGAAAGTACTGGGGACGGGGACATACCTTTTAGGTGTTTGCGTGTTTTGTCGCCCAGAAATGACTTTCCGTTTCCTGTCAGAGACTTTCCAACTACATCTTCATAAATTTGCAGTGTGTGTGAGTCATCTGTGATCAGATACACCTATCTAGTGCAGTGGCATCAGTCTTCAGTGTATATCAGTATTACCTCAAGGACATACAAAAAAGAAATTCTGAAATGGAGCCCAGGAATTCGCATATCCTGATAAGTTCCTAGAGGATGCTGATAGTCCTTGGACCTTACTTTGAGAAGCACTGAACTGGCATAAAGAAGGCAGACTTCTGTAACCCAGACTTACTCAGCCTATAGTCATATATTTTATTTGCCTCATGAAGTATTTTTAAAATTTGAGTATAATGCATTTATTTAAAAATCCTATTTCATATCAATTTGGGTTTCTAATTTCTCCTGGAAAGTTGGAAGACCTCGTAAACCTGGTCCAACTGGTGTTTCCCATCACTCAGGACTTCTAATTCCCCTTATCTTGCCATCTTTCTCTTTTTTCCATAGCACTGACCACCTTTTCAGTGTCTATATTATCTGCCTTTATTAAATTTAATTTTTTTATTATCTGTATCTTTCTCTAACTAGAACATAAGCTCCAGACTCACTAGCCAACCTGAAGCAGGCACCTTTCATCCATTAATACTCTGAGAGCCTACCATGATGTCAGGCTTATACATCCCTAAATATTGGAAGGATGGATATCAAAAAGTAATCAGTTAGACTGCTGCCTCTTTTTGCACAAAAGGATATACAAGTTTCATATTGTTATTTCCCCACCTCTGTCATTTGTTACCCGCCTCATCTACAGTACTTGAATTCATGTCTGATAAAATTTATTGGTCTTGTGAATATACTGAGTTCTACAGAACAATGATGGCACAGATGATAACATCACCACTATGTAAATATATGACCTCAGTGAGGAATTCTTTTTAAATTGAATAAACCTGTTTTCTCTGATGATTTGTTCAATTAAAGTGCTATAGTCTGTAATTATTTTTTTAATGACACTGGGGATTGAACTCAGGGTCTTTGCATTGAGCTATAATCCCAGCTCTTCTTAAATTTTTTTATTTTTGAGACAGAGTCTCCCTAAGTTACCCAGGTTGGTTTTGAACTTGTGGTACTCCTCCCTCAGCCTCCCCAGAGTGCTGAGCTTACAGAAATGTGCCATTAAACCTGGCTTGTCATTTTTTGAAGTGCTTTTTATATATGTTAGACAAAAGTGTTAACTATAAAATGAGTATTTTACTGAAGACTTTGACATTTTATAAATGCTAGTCACTGGAGAAACAAATGAGAAAGCCTCTGATGCTCCCACCAGTCTAGTGAGAAGATGGATAGACGCTTGCTGTAATAAGGAAAAGCTATGTACAGGAATGTGCAGGGTTTCTAGGACTTCATTACTGTCCAGGGTAAGGAGAGGAAAGGGCCTAATGGTGGCTTTATGAAGGAGATAGTCTCTAAGTCGTCTGGAAGTAGAAGACTGCCAAGCCTAGGAGAAGAAAAGTGAGCCTGGGAGGAGAAACAGTACCTGCAGCATTGAGTGAGCGCTCATAGCCCCAGAGGATGGCAAGTGCGTGTGACCTGGCCACAGGGTGCTGCTGGCCAGTGCGAGGGGCAGAGCCAGGAGGCGGCTGAGCTGTTCTCTTTGTATTCTAGGCTGCCCTAAACATGGTCACGGATCAGTTGTCAGTACGTCTTCATGAATTTATTCTGTTTCTTTAGCAGTCCAAAGGGAACTTCCAGGCACAGGACACATCATCACTGCCTGTCATCATGAGAAACAAGCGTAAGTAGCTCGACCCACCTCTCAGAATGCAGTTTTGACTGATTCTATTATATGGTATTTACTTCTTATTCCTTACCACTATTTGAACACCCATTTTGTAGTAAGGAGCTGTTGTTTTGTCCTGCAGATTCATTGGTCGGTAGCTTAGCATTATACCATCAAGTTGTCTTTGAAGGACTCTGTAATAGTGTGTGTCTATTAGCTTCAAAGGCAACACTACAGCCCTGTGTGGGAGCAGGTTCCCTGTGCAGCCTATTACCTCACAGTTGTATGGATCAAATGAAATCTTGCTTACTAAATGTGTTTTTAAATGGTGACATAATATTCTTCCAACTCTGAGGACAAGTGGTACATAAAATTGAACAAATCATACTCCATATCAAACTCTTCAATCTAGGAGGTTTTCCTACTTTTTATTCTTCATCCCCTACTTTTTTTTCCTATCTGCCCTGCCTTTAGACATATGCATATGGGTGTGGTCTCTCTTAATTCTTTCCACTGAATTTAAACTGGATTATGTCACTTAATGTTTATATATTCTTATTTTTTCACTCAATATCATTTTGAAGTTATGTATGTTACTATTATAAGCTGTTGTTTCAGACTGCTGCATACTATCTTTCATAAGCATATATATCATATTTTAAATTATTACTTGCCCACAAAACAGGATATTTAAATTGCTCCCAACTCTTACCATAAATAATATAGTAGTGCTTATCTTCTTATCTCCCTGCAAGTCTGTGTGAGAATTTCCCAAGGCAGTGTTTTTCAAAGTATACTTCCAAGATCAATTAGACATGCAAATTCTTAGACTTTACCCAGACCCTACCTAAAACTCTGGGGCTGGAGCCCAGTGATCTGTGTGTTAGATTCTCTAAGTCATCTTGGTGTCCTCCTCAGTTTAAGAATCACTGCTTTATGCTGTAGTTCCGTGAGCACTTCTAAACAGCTCCAGGATAGCTGCGTCAGTCTTCACTCCCACATGGTGTAAATTCCCTTCAGATGTATTGTCTGCTTATTATTCATCTTCACATGTAGAAGACTAGAAGAGATACTTTACCTGATCGCACCCACCTCCATCTGTGACCCAGCCCATCCTGCATGCCTTTTACAAGTCTAAAGCCTTTTCCAAACTGTGACATCCCTTGTTTCAGAAACCTATTTTTGTTCACAGCCAATAAAACAACTTTAAAAGATGCCTGTTATGTGCAAGGTACTTGATAGGTATTATCTCTGACCCACACAAATATTTATTCTTATTTTATCTCACTGAGGCAGGTTAGTAGTTGAGAATATAATTTATAGACTCAGGATACATAGGCTTGAGTCCCAGTGCCACTGTTGATTAACTGTGTAACCCTGAATTTTACTAAAACTCTCCATCTCATTTTTCTCCTGTAGAAGATGGGTGATAATAGTACCGTAGGGTGGGAGTCAGGCTTAAATGAAATTATACAGTACTCAGTGGTGGGCACTCTGTATTAGATTTCGCTGTCATCATCATCACAGGTAATTGTGATAAGGCTCAAAGGCACTAAGTACTGGTGGATTGATTTCAGACAGGGAAAAGCTGTTGTTTGCATTCTCCTATGCTGCCTCTTAGATATAACTTGTTCTTTATAACTTTTAGGACTCTGCATAACATTTTCATCCTTTCTCGACTCCTTTATATACATCTTCTGGCTTCCTCTTCTTTTTTCCTTTTTCAAGAACTCATGATTTTTTTCTGCCTTCGTTTATACAATTCTCAGAAAACCCTCTTTTTTTCCTAACCTGTCTACAATCCCCATCGTTCTTGAAGAGCTACTGCTTCTTCCTGCATTATCTTGTATTTGCTCCCTGACCTCCTCTTGAAACTCTCAGGCATGTTTCAGTCTCTTCACACTGAAGCATATTTTCTTTTCCCCCAGTTGCTATAATTCTCTGTGGGGACAGGACCTGTGTCTCAAACTGTGTGTACTCCCTGCAGCGAGGTGTTAGAGTATATCCCGTTTTGAGTACAGTGTTTTGTTGTTTTGGCTATAATAGAATTTGAATGGGAAGTGAATGATTATGTTAATGTCTATTAGAGCAAAAGCATCCCGAATATGTACAATAGCCTGCCCAGTCTTACCACCATTAGCTTTCGACAGGCCTGGCCTAGGCAGAAGATGGAGCTCGTGTTGGGGGCCTGAGCTCATCAAGGGAAATGACTGCTAACCACCTGCCAGTGACTGCTTCAGCACATGAGAGCTCTGCTCTTTTGCCTGGTCAGATTCAGGAGAAGTATGTAGTGTGAGAACTAAATACCTTTGTGGCATTAAAGAATACTACATTTTCTTCATAAATTAAATTGGTCAAAATCTGTGCTTTTAATGATCAGAAGAATCACTTAAGAAGTTGTAAAATATGTATACTCCTAGGTCCCACCCCATTGGACAAAATAGGGCTGGGAATTTCACACCTAATAAGTTCTTCAGATATTTCATGATGGAGTTTCAAAGAGCATTAGTCTTAGTTATCGGTAAAACTCTTTTTATCCTTAAAATCTATTTAATGTAGGCCGGGGATATAGCTCAGCAGCATAAATGCTTGCCTGGTGAGCCTGAGGTCGTGAGTTTGATTCCTGGTACCAAAAAAAAAAAAAACCTAAAATCTATTTAATGTTATTTTTTATTAAGTTACATTTTTAAATACACAGTACTGTAACATAATTTTTTATCCCCACCTGATTTTTATCCCATACACAAACTTAGTTTTTATCTTCCAGAATTACCATATTAAAGCAAATATTAATATGAACTATTAATTTTTACCTTTTTTTAAGCAAAAAAGATAGTCTGTTATGTCCCTTGGTGTTTTTATTTCTCCCTTTAACACATGGAGTGTGTCCTCAATGTTGCTAAGCTACATCATAGTCTATGATGTACTGTAACTTAACTTACCAGTCTCTTAATACTCTTGTATATCATTTCTGGTCATTTGATTTTATCAACAGTGTTGCATTGAATAACTTTTCAGACCTGCAAGTGTATCTCATGGAATAAACATGTTCTTTGGAATTAATGGATCTCAGAGTGTAGGCATTTCTAATTGTAGTAGTTACTTGCAAACTGTTCTCCACAGTTTTTGTACCAACTTACACTCCAAAGACAAATCTGTTTTAAACCATGCTTCTATTTGGCATTTGTAAAATACATCAGTACAGGAGGGCATGGATAAGTGGTGCTCATTTAGTGTCCCCTCTGCCTTTATAGCCTCACAGCCCAAGGAGCGCCCTCGATCTGCAGTCCTCCTGGCTGAAGAAACCATGGCTGCCCCAGTGTTCACTAACAGACGGTCCCAGCAGAGTGTCTGTCTCTCCAAAAGTGTCTCCATACAGAACATCACTGGGTAAGTGGAGAATTAGCTGGTACACTTGGCACCTGGGTGACAGGAGCATAATAAGCACATCATTTGACAAAAGATGCTTTTGAGAAACAAGCGTGTGAAATAATGGGCTGGTGCACAGGTGGGTATTGGAGATGGGAGAAGGGGGATTGTGAATGAGATGTACTGTTGTGACTGACATTTTGTAATAGCGGTCTTCTTTATATACCATTATCAGCCTGGTTTGGGCATTTGTACACGGTGAGCCCTATTTTCGAAAAGTCCGAGTTCTAGAAAGAGGACATAATACAAAATAAAGAATAGAAAAAGAGATAATAAAATGTGAATTTTTGTTTGCAGCTATGTTTACATTTTCAGGTATCACACTTTCCTATTGTATCTATAAAGCTCCTTGTTTCTTTTTAAATCTGTTTCCCAGCCTTGCCTTTTATCTCAGGCCAGTTTCATACAGGTGAATTACAGGCTGCTTACTACCTACTCCTTTTATGACTAAGCTTAGTTCCTACTCCTTTTCACTGAGTTCCTTTTGTAATCTCCTAAGTTGCTGTGGCTGTAGGCTGTTCATGTATTGCCTATCAAATGGTTAGGATGGGGCTGATTATGTTATTGACTGGCTTAGAGGAGGTGCCCCCCTCTGCATCCAGTCCCCTATAAGTCATGTCAAATGCAGGACTCAAAACCTTACAGGAAAAATTTAAACTAAAGGGTATACAATCTCCCTTAGTCTATATTTCCTAACTTCCATGTTGGTCAAAATTTCCTCCATAAAATAGTTTTAGATAGTTTTATTTGTATTTTTAGTATGTCTTCTTCTCCAAGTTATAAATATTACCGAAGTGTATTTGTATTGTAACTTTGAAAAGTAGAATCTTGCTGGGTGTGGTGATGCACACCTGTAATCCCACCACTCAGCAGGGTCAGGCAGGAGGATCATTGCAAGTTCCAGACCAACCTGGGCTACAAAGTGAGCTCAAGATCAGCCAAAAAGATTTTAAAAAAGAAAAGAAAAGAAAAGTTGATTCTTAAATAAAACTCAAAGTTTGAAATGACACTTTTGTGTCATACAACAAACATGTATTGTGTTGGGATTAAAAAGGTCCTGAGAATATAGTTTATTATAAAAAGTGCAAAGTCAGTTGTCATTTAGGGAATAGGAGGGCAAAAGTGTAATATTTAGGTAATAAAAAATTTTTTTATGTAAAATTCTCTTTGCTTCTTGCCACCTTTTTAAAAAGGCTCAAAAATTTGGACAGGTTTGAGTTTGCGAACTTCTTTAATAGGGTTCAATGAAGCTATCATACCTAAAACAAATAGTTTGTCTTTAGTCATAAAAGAACTTGCAGCTACCATTTTAGGGCTTTTCAGGTACTCATTTAAGAATACAAAGATGCTTACCAGAATGTGTTTTACAGCAGTATAAACTTATTTTTGTTCCCAGAGTTGGCAGTGAGGAGAACATGTCAAACACCTGGAAATTTCTGTCCCACTCAACAGACTCACTAAATAAAATCAGCAAGGTCAATGAGTCAACAGAATCACTTACTGATGAGGGTAAGAGAAAGTTATGGCCTATACAGTTTGATGTATATCTGTAGAGACTGGGTTGTGTTGTAGAATACTAGTGTTAATGAGTAATACTGTCTGCCTCTTCCTTACTCCAAAGATTCTCTAAATTGTAAATCTTCAAATGCATTATAATGAATTGATACTCACACTTAGCCAATTGTGAGCTGTCCTTTGAAAGATGGCATTGATTTTAATTTGGGCATACTCTTCACTATAAAGGCTTTTTCTTCCCCTAGACTTTTGTACATTTGCGTTCTAGCTATCTTGGCAGAATTATAAGGCTGTTCTCTTTAAACATGTAATGTAGCAGGTCCTTTGTAGATAATAGGAATCATGTCTTCATTATGTTTGATTCATGTGATGTTTGTCATTCTTACCCAGTCCTGAATATAGACTTCTGTGACTCCCAAATAGGACTTGATTCTTCTCTAGTACTAGGATGTGCTCTCCATGAATGTCCTATGTATCAGTACAGAATATCTTTGTCTAATTTATCAACCTGAAAAAAGTCTAGCCTGGGTTTTTAGAGATCACAGTGCCAAGGTTTTCATATTGACTCTTTTGATATTTTGAGGAGTAGGTACAGACATGAATGAAGGACAGCTAATGGGAGACTTTGAGATTGATTCCAAACAGCTAGAAGCAGAGTCCTGGAGTCGGGTAGTGGACAGCAAGTTTCTGAAACAGCAAAGGAAAGATGTGGTCAAACAACAAGAAGTAATTTATGGTGAGAGTCTTTATTTTGCTCTGCTTTTGTTTAATTTGCATGATCAAGCATTTTTAAGTGGGTGATTTGTTGGGCTATGAAAAATAAATTGTTGAGTATGTGCTATTTTAAAGGTTTTCCTTTAAAACTTTGAGGTACAGAAACATGGCTTTGTTCGTACCCTCCTTTCTTCCCCTGTTGTTTGTCCTGTTGAACATTTGACTTCATGCATGAGTGCTTAGTTGTACAGCAGTGCTAGAATGAGATCTTTCAATGAACGTGCAGGGTAGCTCCTCAGCTATAGTGGAAAGTAGATGGGACACAAGTCAGTTACAGGAACTAAGAACGCGTTCAGGTATGAGAAGGGTTGAATCTAATGAAGACCTTGTTCAAAATCATTTAAAACTGTCAGAATAGCTATCATTAGAAAAGAATGTTAGGTTATGTGAAAAATACAGAAAAAGACGAGAGTACTTAGGGAGAATCAGCCAGTGACCCAATTTTAGCATTTAAGTGGGGCTCCAGACCTTATCACTGAAATAAGATGGTTGAAGGACCCTCAATCTCCGTCTCCTTTCAGAGTTGATGCAGACAGAGTTTCATCACATCCGCACACTCAAAATCATGAGTGATGTGTACAGCCGGGGCATGATGACAGAGCTCCTCTTTGAGCAGCAGATGGTGGACAAGCTGTTCCCTTGTTTGGATGAGCTGCTCAGTATTCATAGCCAATTCTTTCAGAGGATCTTGGAGCGGAAGAAGGAATCTCTAGTGGATAAAAGCGAAAAGAACTTCCTTGTCAAGAGGATAGGGGATGTGCTTGTAAATCAGGTGAGCAAGGAGTGGCTCTTCTCACGTGCTGTGGGAAAAGAGTGAAGCTTTGGGGCTCAGGAGCCATGTGTTCACATCTTTGTAAACTTGGGGAAGTGATGTCACCTCCCTGACTCTTGATTTTCCTTTTCTGTAAAATGAGGGCAGAATATGCTGCTTTAGAAAGTTCAAGGGTGTGTATATGTAACATGCCTAACATATGGTATATATACACAATAAAAGTGAGTTTTTCTTCCTCAGAATCCAGACCATCATCAGAAGCAATATAATTTAAGAAATCAAAGAATAAAAGAATACTTGTTGGGAATTTCATCTTCCCCCTGTTGCTCAAATCAGAAGAACCTCATTTATTTAACTACCAGTGGAAACATAGAAAATTAAGCAACTATGAAGTATTTCTTAAAACATGTATTCTGGATTATTTTCATCAAGGGTGTGGTATGGTTTCATTCCACTCCAAAAAAATTTCATCTAAAAATTATTTTAGTACTTTTAGATATTTGTCATAGGCAGCTTTTAATGTTTCTTTAAAAAATACTATTTTAAAAATGTTACGAGTAAAACCTTAACAGAAACAGGTATAACACAGGCATATGACTCAGTCTTTTTCTTAAGCAAATCCCTGCTTCTGTGTAGAAAAAAGGTGTAATTGCTGGAATGTTTGTCTAAGAATTGGAAATTCTGATGTTTCCTTGTATTTTTGAGCCCATGTCCCTCACCTCATCACTTTACTAAGTATCTCCTGAATGACAGGTCAGACTACTCATGTGACTAAGTATAGCTTGGACGTTTCTCCCAGTGAACTCCTGTCTAGAAGTAAAGAGGCATGCTTTGAAATACATGCAAGTTGCATTTCCCAAATGCATATCGAACAAGGTATCTGTAAAGATAGGGCCCAAAGAGGGAGACCTACAGGTGAGCCCATTCCTCCCCCAAACACCCCCTTTCACAGTATTTTCTCTCTTTCTGCCTTCAGGACCTGGGTGGGGCCTTGTCTAATCTAGGCTTGTGTCATCATTTATAACTCCTTATATTTGTATACAGCCCTTAAAATCTTCAGTGCTAGTTTCATAGTGTCTGTCACTCTGTGTGCCATTGACAGGGAGCCCCTTAGAGAATTTGCTTTACCATTTGAGCAGATAACTTACAATCTCTTTGCCTCAGCTTATCCATTGGTAAATGAGTAAAGGAAAAGCTACCCTGAGCCTTCTTCGAGTTTTTTGGTAAGAATAAATTTGTGTTGCCTCCAGAGACTTTTCAGTGTATGGAAATCAGTGCTTGGCATGTGTCATATAAACTCCATCCATAAACTCACTGATTTACGCCAGCATAAACATATCCTCAGTTGGACCTTTGAGAATGCACACGTTTGGGAATGGTTTAAGAGCCGTGCAGAATTATTAGAACTGCCTGCCTAAAGGAATTTGGATAATCAGGCGCCTAGATGAATGAAGCCTGTTGCTGGTATATACAGTATCTAATTTATTAAGGTCAAATTTCTAAGACTCATGGTCACATGATAAATTTCTAGTGAACTTCCTTATTTACTACTGTGTTCATAACAAATGGAAGATAACACTTTGTAATCTTTGTACAGATGGTAAATAAGAACTTCTGTAAGTTTTCTTAAATTATGTAACAGCTTTATTGAGATAAAATACATGTCATACAATCCACCCATTTAAAATGTACAGTGAAATGGTTTTTAGTATATTCACAATTAGGCAGTCATCACCACAGTCAATTTTAGAACATTTTTATCATCCCAAAAGGACAGCCTATGCTTGGCTATAATCCCAGCACTCTGGGTGATTGAGACAGGAAGATTACAAGTTTGAACCCTGCCTCGGCAACTTAGTGAGACTCTGTCTCAACATAAAATTAAAAATAGAAGTTGACTAGGGTGCAGCTCAGTGCAAAGGCCCTGAGTTCAATCTCTAGTACCTACCCCCAAAACCTCACGCTCATTAGTAGTCATCCATATATCCATCCCACAAACAGTAAATTGTACTAGTCCTAGGCAACCATTAACTTTTTTTTTCCTGTGAAACAATATGTGATCCTTTGTGAATTTTTTTTTTAACTTGGCATAATGTTTTGAAGGGTCATCACAAATTATAGCATGTAATGATTCTTCATCCCTTCTTATGGCTGAATAACATTCCATTGCATGGATAACGTCTTCATTTGTTAGCAGTCGTTACTTCCATGTGGGCACTGTTATGAGTAATGTGGCCATGGACATTGGTTTACACATTTCGGTTATTGTATGTTTAGGGTTCACACCTAGGAGTGAGATTTCTGGGTCTTATGAGAACTGTCGTAGCCTTTTGATGAAGTGCTAAACAGTTTACTAAAGCTGCTGCATCAGTTTACTTTTATAAATAGAATGGAAACTATTTACAAAATAGTAAAATAGGTTTAGCCCTAAATTACAGCATAACCATTGCTCTCTTTTTTCTGCAGTTTTCGGGTGAGAGTGCAGAACGTTTAAAGAAGACATATGGGAAGTTTTGTGGGCAACACAACCAGTCCGTAAACTACTTCAAAGACCTTTATACAAAGGATAAGCGTTTTCAGGCCTTTGTAAAGGTATTGAATGTGAAACATGGAAATCTCCATCATTGTCAAGATAATACATCATTGTGGGATTTGCCTAGTCATCTTCCTCATATAGTTCCTAATAGTTTGTTTATTATTTTGTAGAAGAAGATGAGCAGTTCAGTGGTAAGGAGGCTTGGAATCCCAGAATGCATATTACTTGTAACCCAGCGGATCACCAAGTACCCAGTTTTATTCCAACGAATATTGCAGTGTACCAAAGGTGAGTCACCATTTTAAACTTATTCTTATAGCTGGGCGTCTTGGCGCACACCTGTAATCCCAGCACTTGAGAGGCTGAGGCAGGAGGATCACCATGAGTTCAAGGCCAGCCTGGGCTATATAGTAAGTTCAAAGGCAACCTGAATTAGAGTGAGAGCCTGACTCAAAAACAAAAAGCTTAGTCTTGTAGGTAGGTGGTCTGCTTCTATGTGTCCAGTAACACTAGAGACCACTGTAGAGGAACTGTTTTATAGACTGTAATTCTAAAAGAGATCTTGTGTTTCACCTTGAAAACTGTTTCCTTAAATGAAAACTGAGAACACGGTCACTAGACATTGGGTGGCTGCCAGCAAGAAGGAAAGGAAGTACTCACTGATTCCATTCAGAGCGTAGTGCCCTGAACAGCTTATGTCCCTTATCACTAGACTGGCAGATGAGTCTCACTGCAAGGGCAAGCAGAAACAACGAAATGACACCCAGCATTTGGAGGCAGATTTATTTATGTGGAGCACTGATAGGGATCATTCCCAGAATACCAGAATCTGATCGCTGGTGGTCTAGGGACTTACAGGAGTTAAGCTAGCAGGAAGTATAGAAACAGAATGGCTTATCAATTGGGGATTGATTTATACATTGTGCATCACAATGACCAGCCATTTCTAAGAGACAGGAGCAACCAGAACTGGAACAGCAACTATTACCTGGGCAACTAACAAACTAAAGTGTACTAAAGATGTTACTTGGGGGGAGGGCATTTTCTGCTATACCACCCACCAGTTCTTCTGTGAAGTCTAGAATTGCTGCTGATTCTCACTTAAATCAGTATTTCCTGTTTCCTCTCCCTTGGCTATTCCTGCTTCCAGTCAGTTAAAGATCACAAGATAATTATATTAAAGATTAAGACACACAGACATAAATACCATGTTGCTCCTCTCTCTACTACTCTTCCTCCCTAAGAATGATTTCGTGTATTTTAGAATGAAGAGTATAATTGTATGTCATCCATACCATGGAGAATTTCTTTCTTTAAAATTAAATTTATGCAAGCCAGATAGATAGGCCCGTGACCTCTACTACTTTAGTTTGATAGCATAAATGCAAAGGGAAAATGATGATGTGGTGGACCAAGAAATCACAGCTCCTTCCCATTTCATTCTGGTCTGCAAGGAGCCATTAAAAACAGCACTGTTCTTTCCTCCCAAGACCATGAAGTGGAGCAGGATGACCTGGCTCAGTCTTTGAGCCTAGTGAAGGATGTCATTGGTGCTGTGGACAGCAAAGTGGCAAGTTACGAGAAGAAAGTGCGTCTCCATGAGATCTATACAAAGACAGATAGCAAGTCGATCATGAGGATGAAGAGCGGCCAGATGTTTGCCAAGGAGGACTTGAAGCGCAAGAAGCTGGTGCGGGACGGGAGTGTGTTTCTGAAGAGCGCAGCAGGAAGGCTGAAAGGTAAAGCTTCAGTTGCTTCTGGGTGAGTCGTTGTGCCTCGGGAGATTAGGGAGCATCCCCGTGCTTTTGTTGGAAGTTCATCACTAGATTTTCTTCTAAAGAGTCATATTCAAATATCACCCAGGATTAGTAACCATTTATTTAGTTCTATCAAAAAGGACTAGTTTGTGATAATTTACAAAATCATATGAAATACAGGAAAAGAAATGATGCAGCCAGGAAAATAATTGAAAAAAAAACAACAAAGGATTAGATTAATACCAATTTATTTCTAAGCTGGACATGATGGCACACGCCTGTAATCCTGGCACTCAGGAGGCTGAGGCAGGAGGATCAGGAGGTTGAGGGCAGTTTGGGTTGTGTAGTGAATTCAAGGTCAACCTAACCTGCATAGCAAAACCTTGTCTCCAAATAAGCTGTTAATAAATTGTGTAGTGAATTCAAGGTCAACCTAACCTGCATAGCAAAACCTTGTCTCCAAATAAGCTGTTAATAAAAGCATACTCCTTTCTGAGACATGAGCAGCCACTGGGATTATGGTTATGGCAGATCACTTGCTAGGAGGGAAAGATAGTGATAGAAGTCTGTGAAATTGAAATATATCACTTGTTCCTAGAGATGTTAGGGAGATTTGTGGCTTCTGAGACTTAGAGAAAGGTTTAAGTCATATCGTTATCATACCTAATGACATTCATACCTTGTAACTTTTTGTACAGTGAGAGGCCATAAAACCTTTCATTTTCCATTTGGTTTCAGTCTTCACTTTTCACTAGGCATGGTGGCGCATGCCTGTAATCCCAGCAGTCAGGAGGCTGGGGCAGTAGGGTTGTTGCAAGTTCAAGACCAGCCTGGGCTGCAAAGTGAGCTCAAGGCCAGCCTGAAGTGCATAGCAAGACCTTGTCTCAAAAGGACCCCCCCAAAAAAAGACTTTTCAAATGGTCAGCCATGGTAAATTTTAAGGAAGCGAGTAGTTGTTTTGCTTTTGTTGTGCTGGGGATCAGGGCTTTACATGTGCTAGGCAAGGACTCTGCCACTGAACTCCACCCACGAGTGCTGAATGGGTGGGCCTTGGTGAGCTCTGGCTGCACCAGCGGCCTTGAGTATACCCCCTTCTCACTGGCCTCAGTGAGCTGAGGATAGTCCCTCGGCATAGACACTGGTCTCTGAGGTGTGGTGATGCTGGTAGCTGCTGTCAGCGTCCCTGAGCGCCTGGGTGTGGCGTCTCGGTGTGCCAAGTACAGGAGTCGCAGGCAGGTGGCTCAGCTCCCCCATGAGTGAGGTTGGGGTCAGGATGGAGAGACTTACAAAGAAGTGACTGGTGGCTAGTGACAAGCACTGGAGTGGAAGAGGGCTGGGAACAGCAGCAGAGACAAGTCTTACGGGATGGAGAAGGTGGTGCCTGGCAGGTAGGAAGAAATTGATCCTGGTGCCAGGCGGGAATAAGTGGAAGCGTGGAAGAGGAAGGGCTAGCAGCCTGTGGTGGGCAGCTGGGCCTAAACCAAAATGGCAGGTTTTCTGGTTTGGTACCTCCAGTGGAGATAGGAGCTGGTGTTTAGTCGTTTTCAACCCCAGGTGCACTCGTGCTAAGAACAGCCATTACTGTGTTGAGTACCCTTGGAAAGGGATGGGGTTGTTTTTCTCTGATCCACTGAGAATAATGAGATGAACTTTAGGATCCAACGAAGTTGAAACTTACTGTTTAGATTTTTTTGGCAGACATCTGAATTATTTAAAAGGAAAAATAACTTGTCAAAACTGATGATAGTGCTTGGAAAATTACTGTAGTCTGGGCTGAAAAATTACACCTCCCTAGGAGTCAGACACTTCTCTTCCATTTCTTCACAGCTTTACAATCACTTCCATAGAAAAGGGATTCCAGCTGGGCCAGAGGTTAAAGAAAAAGACCAGGAGGGGCTGTGTAAATTAGTTCCATCCTTCTCCCCAAAGGAATCATAGGCTGTACTTTTCAGAGTGACTCAGAGATGTCAAACTGTACATAAGGGAGCAATGAGAAAGTCTTCTGTTTTGCTTTGTGCCTGAGGAGCAGCTGTGGATGGAACCTAGGGCTCCACACATGCTGGGAATGCATTCTGAGATACACCCGTGCCCTGGTTTTAGTTTCAGTGGCCAGGAAGAGGGCTACTGCCATGACATAGAGAAGGAGAGGAGTGGACTACTGCCTGTGGGGGCTGGGGGTGGGCCCTGTATTTGTTTGTACTTAGGAGGCCGAAGGCTGTGTCTAGAGGCCATTCTTACTCTTGTGAGTGTCAAAGAAATCTGCTTTTCAGTAGACTTAGAGATTTCTGTATATCACCTTTGGCCAGCTTTCCTAGTTGCTGTTTCTTATTACTGTAATCAGTTTAAGAAAGAATTACTGAATATTTTGTGAATATGTTGCTGTAGGTTGCTGCTTTTTATCTGTTGATATCAAGGTCTTTTCACTGAGCTACATCCCTAGTCCTTTTTGTTTGACAGTCACACTAAGTCCCTAAGTTGCTATACTCAAACTTGTGATCTACCTGCCTAAGCCTCCCATCATGCTGGGATTATAGACATATGCTGCAGTGCCAGACTTGAAGAAGTCCAATTCTGAAACTTAGGGTTAGGGTTTTATTGTTAAAATTTTGCTTTGTAATATATTTTCTCAGGACTGAATACTTAAGATTTTCTAAGACAAGGCTTTGCTGATCAACCACAGTATAAAATGACTGTGAAAGTCTAATGTCCACATCTAAATTCTACAGAACTGTAAAACTGTTGGCTTGGGAAGATATGTGATCTCAGAACTTGGAGTGGGTCACTGAATGTCCTTCAGTAAAACTCTTGACTCTGATTACTATTAAGTAGTCACTGTTTTTTTTTTCCCCCCATTTCATCTCTTTCCAGAGGTTCAGGCAGTTCTGCTCACTGACATTTTAGTTTTCCTTCAAGAAAAAGACCAGAAATACATCTTTGCATCACTGGTAAGCGAAGTCATTATTTCCTTCTGTTTGTAATTAATAGTATTCAGAACAGCTAGGTATGGAGTATAAACACCCCATTGTGATTTGCCCACCCTCTGAAAATTAATAGATTCAGAACAGAGCCGTCTGAGTAGTTGCGTATAAACCTTTGTGATTTTCTTTTGTTTCTCCCAACTGCCAGAATTATTTTTCTGTTCCCTCATAACCCTTTTGCATACCCTGAACGTATATGCTTATTTGAAATTATCAAATAAGAAATCTATGACTGGAGTATTTCTCACACCTTTGACCCTCAAAATGATGCTTACGTGTGATGATGCTGACCAGTATTTTGGCGGGGAACTTGGAAAGATTCATCGCACAGAAAACATAAATAGAAGTTTTCTGCCTGTAAACTATTAACCTCCTTTTTCGGAAATACTTTATTACTGTTTGTCAAAATGTGAATGAAATAATGAGGTATTTCTCTTTATCCTAAAGCTGCCATTTTTATTAAAATTATGTGCATTTAAAACAGCATCGGCTCTGACTTTAGATGAAATTTATCCTTGCATGTTAAAATGTTGTATATATTTCTTACGTTTGTCCTCTCCCATTTTTCCAGGACCAGAAATCAACAGTGATCTCTTTAAAGAAGCTGATTGTAAGGGAAGTGGCACATGAGGAGAAAGGTCTGTTCCTAATCAGTATGGGAGTGAAAGACCCAGAGATGGTAGAGGTACATGCCAGCTCCAAAGAAGAGCGGAACAGCTGGATTCAGATCATTCAGGATACAATCAACACTCTGTAAGCAAGTCACCAGGGCTCAACCCTCCTAATACCTTCATGTCCCATAATAGACCAGGCAGACATTGACATCTTAGAAATTTGTTGTTTCATCCTTTTTTGTTTGGTTGCTTAGAAACAGAGATGAAGATGAGGGAATTCCCAGTGAGAATGAGGAAGAAAAGAAGATGTTGGACACCAAAACCCGGGAGCTAAAAGGTAAACTGTCAAAGCACTGTGAGGCCCCCTGGTCTGTGCAATAGGTGCAGCTGCAGAAGGCAGCTGGCGGTATCAGGAATTGTTGGCTGTGCTCAGTTCCAGGGCTGTCTCAGCAGCCTCGACTGTAGGGAGACAAATAGCTTTGAACACCAAAGTCCTGGCAAAGAGGGGCAGTAAGAATGGTCCAGTGCTAGGTCAAGGGAACATTAGTTGTCTTGTCTTAGTATCATTGTTCTTAGACCCTGCTGGTGTTCTTTGCACTTTGTCACAGAGAATTTGCCAAATTTTATAGACACATTTAGGATTAAACAATCAGAAGAAGGCATTTGAGGAAAAAAATTTTCTGGTTAATCTGTTTTAATTCTCCTGCCAGTCCCTGCCTTTCTCAGTTTCCCATACATTCACAGATGAGTTACGCAGTGGCTTGGGGAGGAGTATTTCCTAGTTATGTTTGATCACTATTTACCAGGGACCAGTATTGCAAGTGGTCTTGTCAGCTGCATTGCAAGACAGATGTTGAAACCCGCATTGTGCAGATGAGACAGTAGAGGACCACAAAGCCACGCAGCCCAAAGTACAGTGAGGGACTGAGCCAGAATCTTAATCCCTGGCTTACAGCAGGGCCTGGCATTCTTCCTGCTTTTCTAGTGACTTACGGAGTGGTCCACAGTAAGAACTGGGCTTTGAGTAAAAATGAAGCTGGCATCAAAGAAGTGCAGGCTTTCAAGAAGTTATTCCTTCAAGCTGTTCAGAATGGTAGCATTCTGCTTCATCAAAGGGGAAAACAAGATGGGCAGGTTTAAACTGTGGCCAGATTTATATCTAAGTTATTGGCCCATGTATAGAATGACAAGATAAAATCTTCCTTCTGTTAGCATTTGTTAAGCACTTGGCTAGGTGAACTGCTAGGATGCAAAGATTGGAGAAGACCCCTTAGGAAGCTCACACTCCAGCAAGGGCAATTCATGGGACCATATGTATGTGTGAAGTGCGTGGGTTCTATTCTTCCTATCTCTAGTGAGACCCACCAAGAAGCTCACACCTGATTACGTCTGAAAGAGCAAGTTGTCTCAGCTGTTAGGGTTCATGTGCAAAAGTGAAAAGGAATGGAGGAATCTACCAAAGAAGGGCAAGTTTTGTGTCTCTGGAAGGTCAGGGCTAAGTGATAGGAGCTTAAACTGGGAAGGCAGCAGGTCTTGAAATAAAAGAATGATTTTTGATTTTTTAAACATGTGGTACTGCCCATTGGGAGAATTGCTTGAAGGAGTGGGGGAACAGCTTCAAGTACAAAGGCCAATTAGGAGACTTTTAGAATATAGTGTAGATGAGAAATAAGCTAGAGAGGGATACAAGAAATAGACTTGTTAAAATCTGGCCAGCAGAGTGCAGGTGGTGGCACAAGGCAAGGAAACAAAATCCGTCCCGGTTTGTAGTGTGATCTGAGGTGAAGAGCTGTGACAGAGGAAGAGACCACAGGTACAGGAAGGGTGGGCAGCAAAATCTGCACACAGGTTGGGCTCAGACACTGAGAACAAGGCATCTTGGCACAGATGGCCACTCAAGGGTGGAAGCTGATGGTCAGAAAAGGTAGCATTTGGGATGCTTGCTATGAATTATGACCATGTAGGTGGTTCCTGAACCCAAGGGAATGACTGAGATCCCAGCAGGAAAGTGTGGAAGGTATGCAAAGCCGCCCAGGATGGAGCCCAGCTGTACCCTACCACTGCAGGCGGCAGACCCTTACACACCAGAGTGGAGGCAAGACACTTTCAAAGGAGGGAATGACTATCGTTAACAAAGACCCAGAACTACGCCACGCTTCAGAGATGAGAGCAGCTGTGGAGTTGAAAGGTTTAGGCCAAGGAAATAAAAAATGGGGTGGGGAAGTGGAAATAGAAGGCATACTTACGTCAGATATGCCAGTGTTTGCCAGAGGACCCAAGGTGGCCTTCTAAGTAGAAATTACAGTTAATGCTTAATTTTTTTTTTTTGACCAATTTTGCATCTGGTAACCTGAGCAGCTACTTTGAAGACAGCAATATGTAATATAACAGCCATGGTTGAATTCATATCTTTTTAAAAATTCTGCATCATTTCTAATTTTTTAATTATTTTTTATTATCTTTAAAATAAAAAATAGAAATACAAAAGAAATTACAGAGCAGAAACTTGAAGGGGCAGGGAGCCATTTTCTGTCTTAAATCCTTTATAAATTACCACAAGGTGGCGCTCATGTCTTAATGCTGCTGTAATGCTAAACAAATCATGCTGCCTTCTCCATCCACCTTGCAGAACAACTTCAACAGAAAGACCAACAGATCCTCCTCCTCCTGGAAGAGAAGGAGATGATCTTCCGGGACATGACCGAGTGCAGCACTCCCCTGCCGGATGAGTACTCCCCAAGTCAAAGTCCTAGAGCCCTTTTCCGCTCCAACACAGAGGAGGCACTGAAAGGAGGACCGTTAATGAAGAGCGCAATAAATGAGGGTAACCTACATTCAGCACTGCCCTTATTCTCGTCTACATGCTCATGTTACCTTGTGCCTGTAAAATAAAGCACATTATGGAAAATCAGCCAAAGGGGGTGTTTCACCTGAGTAAATCACCAGGTGAACACCCTTATAACCGCAACCCAGATTACATGAAATGTGGCCAGCCACCCCGAAGGTCCTCCCTCAGCTGTCTCTGTCCTGCATCCCTTCTCAGGGAGTGGAGTAGTGTTAGTAACCACCACTTACGTTCCATCCCCTTCAGTCCCATACAGTGTCCCTCTGAACCACAGGTTGAATTTTATTCACACAGCAGTTCTGTCTTCTTCACACTCACAGCAGTATTCAGAGGCATCACTAAGGTTTGATGCATTTGACAAGTTGTGTTCTTAAATTGGGAGGCACCAGATATCTGTTTGACTCTTTTTGTGACAAGCTGATAAAAAGATAAATTGTTGGGGATTTTTTTATTTAATAGTTTTCAAGATAGCAAATTGGTTTATGGACTTGTACTTTTTATTTTCTTCTTTTTCTCTTCATTATTATTATTATTGAGGTGGGAGTACAGCTCAGTGGTAGTGTATTAAATTATACATATGGGGCCCTAGGTTTAATCACCAGCACATAAAATATTATGAATTTAAACTTATTTGAGTGTTAACCTAATTAAAACTCAGAGTCTCATATTTTCCAAAGAATACCTCTTCGGCTCCTGCATCCTATGGCATGAACAGAGTAGTCTGAGGCTTTTTTGTTCTGATAGAGTAAGATGTTTCAGGTGCATCTTGTCCATATTCTGTCCCTGACATGGAATCAGCTGTTGCTCTAAGAATTCTTTGCTTTAGTGGAAAGTGCCAGTTAAGACCATAACCTGGGCACTAGGTTGGGCCTTCTTAGTGAGCTGAGCTTGGGGGATGAGTACATGCGTATGAATTCATGTTGATCTACTCCAGTTATTACATGAGTCAAATTGGTTGACTAGATAAACCCTGAGCTGCAGGGTTTGTTTGTGGTCCTGATGGGACACCTTATAAGATATCCTATGTTTAGTTAGCCTTTATCCCCCTCAGTGCACATAGAACAGAATTGGAATAATAACACGTGCCTACCACCAGCTAGAATTCCCATACGGAGCCTTCTCCCTTCCTGCTTAGGTGGTCATACCACATCTCCACTGTCATCTTGGAACCGCTTGTAATGTGTTCTGTCCTCCATGACCCTGACCTGTATCCACTGCTCCATAGACACATGTAATTGGCGCTCACCACCAGTGCATAGGTTTCTACCTCTATGGCAGTTCTGGACATCTGAAACTTAGCTCCAGCTGATGCCTCTGGAAAGCCTTGACTTTCTTATAAGTTGGGAATAACCTGTATACTTTACACTTGAAAGTCTCTTCTGTAGGATATAAAATCTTTGGCCCATATTTTTTTCCCCTGGTATGTTTAATTTTTCTTGAATGGTGCTTCATTTTGTAATGGCCTAAAGCATTGCTGTCAGAGGCTGATGATAATTTGATTTTCCCACATAAGTCACATGTTCTTTGCCTCAATGCCCAAAGGATTTTTTTTTTCTTTTCCTAAATCCAGGTAGTTTTCTAAACTGGGCCTTGTTAGTTATTCTGGCTTGCTGTCAGGTTCACAGTGGTCTTGTTTTGATGTGTGGTTTCAAATGTTTCTGATCTCAGGAGGTTATTCCTGAATTGGTTTTAGTGTTTTCCATGTTTCCTAGTTATGATTTTCTCCTCCAGGAGCTTCCATTACCCACTGGTGGATCATTTTTATGTTCTTGTTATGTCATTTTTGAACATTTGAATATTCTTACATCTGTCAAGCCTTTTTCTGTAGGATGTTATAAATCTTACATTTATTTATCATTTCTATGTTTTGTCTCCAGTTCTTTGGGTTTTGCCATCTCATATGTTTTTCTAATTTTGATTTTGGTCCTTTGATGCTTTGTGTCATTTTCTTAATGTGTTTGGTTCATTTATTTTATGGATACACCTTCTTGATGCGCTTTTATTATCTGTAGGGAGGTTATAAACCTTGTTCTCTACGTTTGTATGGGATTTGACTTCAGTATTTTTCTGTTACTCATCTTTGTATGAAATTAGTTTAAATTCTTAGGTTCAGATTTTCTCATTCTGTGGTACTCTTGCATTATTTTTATATAGTGTCTTGTTTTGAAAACATGATGCTTGATAGGAGATTTCCTGCCTTCGTCCATCCTGGCCCTCTCTTTTCCCACTCTCTCCTGCTCAGACTTATTCCCTTTCTAACATATTCAGAGTTCCATGGGCCCTGCCCTACAAGAGAACCCAGGGCAGTGAGAGTTGAGAATTCGCATGCTCAGACTTCTTTAGCCCCTTAAGCCCACTTAATATCAGAGAGGCCAAAATCTTACCACTTTTCTGTTCTCAAACTGGCCTGTCTTGAAACTTTCTAAAGACTGTCGTTTGGCTCCTTTGGATCTAACTCCAGAAACCAGTCTCCTATGAAATTACCTTTTCCTTCCCTGGGTCACTTAAAATTTTCCAGATCGGTAGAAGTAAAGTTTAAATTTCCAGTAGAATCTAACAAAAACATAAACCCTGAACAGAGACACTCTGGGCAGGGAAAGTCACACATTACCATGACACTGTTTCACCCTCGCAGAAAGACCTGTCAGCTGTGTGTGTGTGTGTGTGTGTGTGTGTGCATTTTCTCTCTGCAGTGGAGCTCCTTCAGGGGCTGGTGAGTGGAAGCCTGGGAGGCACACTTGCCCAGACTGTCAACAGCTCTATGGAGCAAGAAGTCATGGTTGGCCCTGTGTCCTTGCCGCGGAGAGCAGAAACCTTCGGAGGATTTGACAGCCATCAGATGAATGTGACTAAAGGTGAGCAATCCTTGACTCTTGCACACAGCTAAACAACCTGGGTTTTGCCAGCTCTACCTCCTTTCCCTGAACTACACAATGAGATCCTGTCTCAAAAAAAAAAAAAAAAAAAAAAAGTTAGACATTTATTTTGAATAATAATAGAAATTAAGCATTACTAAGCCAAAAATTGAAAATCTGAAGTGTGTCAAAATCTGAAACTTCTGAAATGCCACAAGTGAAATACTCTATAATTGACCTCATGTGACGAGTTGAATTCAGAATGTAGGCACACTAAAAATATTGTAGAAAATCAGCATATGTAAAACTGTGAATTTCTGGTATGTATGCATGCCTGAGATACTTCAGTAATGTGTGCAGATGCTCCGGGATCTGAAGTCCAGAACACTTCTGTTCCCAGGCATTTTGGATAAATGATACTATTTCCCCTCCTGCTTCTAGTTCTTATTCATGGAAATTATTAATGATGGCTTAGTTGCACCTTAATAGGATTTATAAGTGTCAGACCCCTGAACTAGACGCATCGTTTTCTTTGCTTGTTTTTAGGAGGTGAGAAGGAAGAAGGAGATGATGGCCAGGACCTTAGGAGGACAGAGTCAGATAGCGGTCTTAAAAAGGTACTTCTTCGTAGATACACTGAACCTCCTTGAAACTTTGAAAGTACTACACTTTGGTCTTGTTTTGGATGCCTGACTTGCAACTTTCAGGAGAAAGCACATATTACAAAACAAACTATTACAGTTGAGAGTCCCACATTATTGGCTCCTTCGCCTGCCCAGCATAAAACCTGTTTACTTCACATTCCTGAGTTACAGTGGCCCTACCAGAACCAGTTTCGTTAAGTTTGGTTAAGTGCCCCACGAACGGGATCTGTTCATCAAACTTCGATAATAAATAGTTCAATCTCAGATCTTTGCTGTAAGAATTTATAGTAGAAAAGGGCAAATAGGAAACTATAATGTAACTTAAAAATGCATTGAGTATAACTTTTACATCTAGATCTTCATGTTTATAAATACAATTTTTTTGTTTTATAGGGTGGAAATGCTAACCTAGTGTTTATGCTTAAAAGAAACAGTGAGGTAAGGACATTATTGTAAACTATATAAAGAATATTTGGGGCTGAGGATATAGCTTAGTGTTACAGCAGTTGTCTGACATGCACAAGGCCCTGGGTTCAATCCCCAGTCCCACCAAAACAAACAAACAAACAAACAAAAACAACTGGAAGGTTAGGGCAGGATGCTCACAAGTTTAAGACCAACCCAAGCAACTTAGCAAGAGCCTGTCTTAAAATTTAAACATAAGGCAGAGTGGGATGGAGAGGCATCTCATTGCATAGACCCCAGGTTCATTCCCCAGTGCTTGGGGTGGGAGATATCTTATCATTAGGCTAAAAGTGTGCATGTCTTAAGTGTTGCTTTGTAGGTTGGGTAAATCCAAGTGGCATTTCTTTTTTCACTTTTACAGTACTGGGGATTGAACCCAGGATTTGTGCATGCAAAGGAGCCTTTACTCTGCTTCAGGCTGAGCTGCTATACACATAGGACCTGAATTATTTTTAATATTTCATATAACTGGTAATTTGTATGTTTTTTGTAAATGCCTTGTGACAGAAATACAAGCACTCTCTTTTCCCTGATCATCTACAAGAGCCTGTTATTTTTCTTTTGAGATGGAGCCTGCTGGGGATATAGCTGAGCTGCACAAGCGCCTGCCTGGCAAGCGCAAGGTCCTGAGTTTGATTCCCAGTGCCAAAAAAGAGAGAGATGGAGCCCAAGCTGGCCTCCAGCTTAAGGTCCTCCTGCCTCAGCCTCCCGAGTAGCTAGGATTATAGGCTCACCTGGCATAACCTTTATTAAAGTCAGTGATTTCTTTATTTGACTTTTCCCTTTGCTCTTCACATTAGTTTTTTCCATCTTGTCTGTGTTAGGAAAGCCTTCTCTCATATTCTTTTCTAGCTCTTTTATGCTTCAGTTTTTACCTTTAACATATGCATCTATTCAAATCCTTTCTTGGTGTGCGAACCCAAGGTCCCAATTTAATGTTTTCTACGAATGTGAGCAGTTTTCTCAGAACAATTAATTTAATACTCCCCCTTTCCCCCGTTGATTAGACAGGGTATGTATATACTGAATTCTGCAGGCTGCTCGACACTAGCGTATATGCCACTCTCGCTCTAGTCCCTGTGAGACAGTAGAAACTTTGTAATGGGTACTGCTGACCCCCCTACAAACACATTATTTTATTTGGTCTTTTTTCTTGGTTACTTCTACTTGCTTATTCCCCTTGATACTTTCAACTTTAAGGATTTCAGTAACATCAAAGCTCCTTACAAGATTTAAGGGTGTTACAACTGTGTAGCGTGATGGATTCGGAAGTTCATGAAGTCCTGGTTTACATTTTGCTTCTTTTGCAGGTTGTCCGGAGCATTGTTCATCTGCACGAACTCCTCAGCACCCTGCAGGTATGGAGACTCAGCTTGGTGACAGTCTCACACCCTTCAATGTAAAGGGGCCCAGTCTGGCAGTGCCCCCAGGTGTGCAGTCAGGACGGGCCCCAGTAGGTGACACTCCTCCACAGCCAGCATTGCACAGCTGTCCTCCGTGTACCCCCCTCAGGGTGTGGTGTTGCAGCAGGACAGCTACATCGAGGACCAGAAGCTGGTGCTGACCGAGAGGGCACTCACACGGAGCATGTCCCGCCCCAGCTCCCTCATTGAGCAGGAGAAGCAGCGCAGCCTAGAGAAGCAGCGCCAGGACCTGGCCAACTTACAGAAGCAGCAGGCGCAGCACCTGGAGGAAAAGCGCCGGCGTGAGAGAGAGTGGGAGGCCCGGGAGAGGGAGCTGCGTGACCGAGAGGCACAGCTGGCCGAGCGTGAGGAGAAGGTGCAGCGTGGACAGCAGGACCTGGACAGGGACTGGGAGGAGCTCCAGCAGAAGAAGGGTGTGTACCAGTGTGACCTGGAGCGGCTGCGCACAGCTCAGAAGCAGCTGGAGCGGGAGCAGGAGCAGCTGCGGCGGAACATGGAGCAGTTCAGCCAGAGGCAGATGGAGCGGAACCTGTGTCAGGTATCAGGAGCCTGCAGAGCCGGGAGGAGGGCAGCTTGCTTGTCCTGCACTACGGGGAAGGGAGCAGAGATGCCACACGCACTTCTGCCCTTTGCTTCGCCCCGAGTTTGTGGCAGGGAGTGAGTCTCTACCCATCATCTCTGGGAGGTTGGAAAGTAGTAATGGGCAGGGGCGGAGGAGTCAGGGGCCCCCTGCAGCTGACTGGCACTTCCTCCCAGCCCCCAGTGGGGGCCAGAGTAGCCTCAGCACGCCTGAAAGAAGGGCAGTCAGGATTTGGGGAGCCAGCCCTCTGTCTCATGGCCTCCCCTAAAGGAACTTGAGCCCGATGAGGAGAACAGCAAGGGTACAGGAGCCTCTGGAACGTGCAGCGCTCACGTTCAGAGACAGCAGTCGGTGGCTCAGCTGCAGGCGCTCCTGAAGGACTCGGACAGAGGGTCGGCCCAGCAAGTGGGCGGAGGTGGCACTGCTGTTGGGCAGACAGACATTCCTGGGCCTGGTTCAGTGCCTGGTGGGCAGAACTGCTGTTGGTACAGACATATTGTAGCAGCCCTGTGTTTGCTGGAGTGGTGCTCCGTGGTGGTCCGAGCCGGAGAGGCAGGTGGCAGCGGAGAGCCTGCCTGTGCGCAGGCCTCCCTTGTCTCTGAAACTCCTATCACGCTGACATTTCTTTGACTGCCGTTGAACCACGGAAGAAAATGCAGTGCCTTCCAGAGGGAATGGCAGTGTTCACATTCTGCAGAGGCTTTAGAATGCCGGCAACAAATTGCTCTGTTGCTTTTTATGACACAAAGATGGATTCCATTTTCCTCTAATAAAATCAGTTTGGAGCTTTGACAATGAAAGGTTCCCAGGCAACTAAGATAGCACAGAACAAAGGATTCTCTTTACTTTTGGTTTAACCTTTAGCCAGGATTTACCCTCTAACCTGGAGAGGTCTGTAATCTCTTTGCCCTAAAATAATTATCTATATCCTTGTATAAATCTGGAAAGCTAAATACATAGCTTTCCTTATTTCTCCAGGGAATGAAATGGAAGATCTTTTCTAAAGAAGCAGCCCCATTAAAGGTACTATTAGTCTTCGATATTGACATTCATGCCTGCAATAAAAATATTAATGGTATCGAAGTTGATCTTTTTAATATGTCCAGAAATACTACTGGGAAGCAGCCAGCAAATGAAACAAGGTCTGACCCTTACCACAATGAGTTCAATAGAGACCTGGGAAGTGGGTGTACCCTCCTTCAACACACACAGTTGAATTTAGCCAGTAATTACTGAATGAGCACAGGGGTGTTGATGGGCCCCAGCTGAAAATGCCTTCTCTTGACTGTGCAGGTATCACATCCACACACCAAGCTCATGAGGATCCCGTCCTTCCTTCCCAGTCCTGAGGAGTCATTGCCCTCTGGACCTTCAGTGACCACGTCAGGGTCATTGGACTCAGAACTTTCAGTGTCCCCCAAAAGGAACAGCATCTCTCGGACACACAAAGACAAGGGGCCTTTTCACATACTGAGTTCCACTAGCCAGACGAACAGAGTGCCAGAGGGGCAGAGCCAGGCCCCTCCCAGCACTTCCACCTCTGCCTCCACCCGCCTGTTTGGGTTGGCTAAGCCGAAGGAGAAGAAGGAGAAGAAGAAGAAGAGCAAAGGCAGCCGCTCCCAGCCCGGCGGTGAGTCCCCTACAGTCCGCAGCGACTGTGAGTTCTGAGGCGAGGGCAGGTTGAAGCACCACAGCAGTTGAAAGGGGGCCCAGTTCAGATGCACGAAAACCAGGCTGCCGACCTTCTGACCCTAGCCACCCGCTAAGAGTGGGATGTGTGTGCAGTGCGCATCAGCACACACGAGCCAGGTGGAGGGTGCAAGTCCTAGTTTTAGACTGAAGAACCTAAACTCAGGTGAACTGATGCAGGCCCTCCTGTCTTGACTAGACCAGTAACTGGTAATAACAAGTCGCATTTGACAGTTTGACCTTGTAAGTGACTATATGAAGGAGATCCTCCTGGTGGCCAGGAGAAATGAGGAAACAAGCCCAGAAATCCACTATTTCACCAGTGACCCCAGAGCCTTTGGTTAAACTGTACTGCATGCCACCTCAACCTGTGCTGTTTCCTCCCTGAATCCTTTCCTGTACCTTCTTAGCAGGATTGAGCTCTGCCTTTTTTTGTAGGAGGTTAAAGAGAAATTTGTATTTCTTGGGCCTCTTGTTAAAATTCCAGTGCTGAAGTGAAAGTTCCAAGTTTAGCCTTGCTTGCTAAGTCACCCTACACTCCCAGCATGTTGGCAGTGCCCTGCCCATGAGCCCGATACTTTGTGTACTACACAGACTCAGCCCGAGAGGAGGCAGTGAGGCAGAGTGGGAGTTTCTCAGGATTTCTTTTTCATTCTTGGTTTCACTGTTGCAGACGGCCTTGCATCAGAAGCAGCAGCAGAGGGTGAGGAGATCTTCTGTTGACTCTCTTCTTCCAAATCTCGCTGCCACGCCCACCTGCTTCTCCTCCTGCCCTTCATGCACAAGTCTCCACACTGGACTTCCACTGCTCCCCAGTGTCCAGTCCTCTGAGAACCCCAGGTCCTGCGTGAGAAACAGCAGATGGTATTGAGTGTCGGGGCGGGAGGGGGCCCAGACTCCACTCCAGCCGTGATCTGTGACTGCCTGGGACTCAGGGCTGGGACTAGCCCTGCTCAGGTCATTAACCTGAAAGCTGTGGCCCCAGAAGTACTGGGGTAGTTTGGGACATGCCAGGAATCCCTAAGGGTTTGCCTTGATTGAGTCTTGGGGAACACAACAGAGTCAAACACATAGGGAGGGCTGCATCTGTGCACACAATCAGTGACCCGGCTTCACTCAACCCAGGACAGCCACGGCCCGCAGGGCCTTCAGCTTCACCCCATAGCCTGCAGAGATGGGACCCCTCTAAGCCACTCTGTACACGCATCACCCCTTTCCTCTTCCCATCTTTGAAGGGATGACAGACATCTGCGAAACCAGTGATTGGAATCTTGATGTGGATAAAAAAGCACATGATCTATACCACCTTGATCTTTGTTTCCTCGGTTTAACTTAGAAAGTAGTAGTTCCTCAAATTCAGAAGAACCGTATGGATTTTCCAAGGTACTTGCCTGACAGGTTCTAGGCACAGAGGGAGTACAGGGCATCTTGCCCTTAGCCTGCAGTGTGACACTTTTTGGAGGAGCCCTTATAACAGCTCCGATGGGGCGCCCACCCGAGCAGCTGCCAACATCTCACCCATGGCCCAGCTGTGGCCTGAGATTCTTAAGGTCCCCAGGATGACTGGCCGAGCAGCAGGCTCAGGTGCAGGGTTTAGCCCAGTGTACGGTTTCTCCGTGCAGATGAGGGAGGAGCCGGCCCTGGATGGGGCACACTCATTCTGTGCTAGCCTCCCTGAACAAAATACGGTTTCCTGAAAGACTGTTTAAATCCAAAGTCCTTTAATTATGAATTGTGGTGTACCCCATGAAGATCTCACAAGCTGCCTGGTTTTTCTTCTCCCTTTCCACTGTGTTTTCATCTGTCTGTGCTTGAAGCTTTACTGCTGTTATGTGCAGGACAGCTCTGTGGTAACGGTTCCCTCTGAGGCTCCCTGTGCTGCCGTTTAGCCTCGTGGCAAGAGGAGCCCTGGGAATTCTGTGCTTTGCAGGTGGCCTTCAGTTCCTGCTTTTTGCTCCTCAGAACCGTGAGGCTTTGAACATTTCTTTCTAAAGACAAAAATCTGTAACTTGGTGCTTGTTGATGAATTGCAAGCTGGACTTGCAGATGGAGATATTTATCTTTCAGTTTATTTGAAAGAGGTCTGGTTTAAATTTTAGCCAAAATTTATTTATTTTTGTCTATTTGTGTTGTGTTTTGTTTTCAGGGTATCCCGGTTCTAGCCCAGCAGCATAACCTAGCTGATCGGTGCAGAGAGTACAGTAGCAGCCAGTGCTGCGCACTCCTGCCTTTCAAGTGCCTTGAGAGCCAGACAGAATCTGGGGTTGGGGCTGGGGAGGGTCCAGGGCCTACTCTCCCCTACTCCCACTCACGCTTTCACCAAGGGGTGTCTCCTTCCTTGAGGGTTAGGAAACTTGCCACTTGAGAACTCTCACCCTTCAGACATAGGCTTGAGGCCAAACCCAGCTGATTTTTAAAATGAAACTAAAAGACCCTAAATAGCAAAAAGTCAGCTACTTCCTTCCACCAGTCCACACAACTCCAAGTCAGAGCTGAACCTGCCGTGACTTTTCTCAGACCCCATGGGGCCGGGCGGCCTTCCTGGCCCCGAGTGACCTGTAACAGCTCCATCTCCCGCAGAGAGGTGTCCCTGGGAAGGCGGACTCTGAGGAGGCCTTGTGCTGGCCTGTGCGCTAACTCACACTCACGGCCACAGTGTGGACTAGGAGGTACTGTACATCACTGCAAATGTGATTTTGATCTTCAAGTGTCTGTTACTCCCCACTAGCTGTGATGTTTCCCTTGCCTTGGTGGTTTAGGTCATTTTAAAAAGGCAGATTTCACCTCTACCCACACCTCACTAACACAGAACAATATGGTCAGGTTCTGCTTGAACAAGTTGGGACTCAGAAGGTCAAGTCTTGACTTCCCCCTGAGCTGCCCTTTTCCTTCAGGAATAGAGTCTGTGGTGCAGAGAGGACCTCTTACAGGAACTGTGCTTTCACCTGCCTGTCCCTCTCTTCCCCTTTGGATTTGACTTCTGGGACTTGTTGCTGCGCTTGGGAATTACCCGGGATTACTGTGTGGTGCTTCTGCTAGTGCCCTGAGAACTGCTCTAGTTCCCCAGTCTGTGCCCCAGGGGGTTTCTCCCAAGAGCAGAGTGGGTTTCCAGGGGCCTGGATCATTTCCCTTACTGCCCCCCACACTAGAAAGCCATGGTTCTTCCTCATGCTAAAGAAAACAGATGTCTGAAATTGTGATTGAGTCTTGGGGACAGATGCAAGTACTGGCCCCAGTCCCCAGCTTCTGGTGAGCTTCTGGAAGGACACTGTACCTTCTCCTGAAAGTTACAGTCATCTCAGTGGTTGTCCTCCCGGTTAGGTGATGTGCACTTTAAAAGTTCTCTCCTTAGTTGGCTCCATTTTTGAGACAATCAAATCTGTTGACTTTGTTTTCTTCTTAGAAAATGGAGAAGGTTAAAACATGCAAATTGCCATGCTCGGCCTTTGCCGACATTCCCTCTGCCCCCAGGAGAGCTGTCTTGTGGGGAAGAAAATCTTTATCAAGACTTTCCTGAAAAGGTACGACCCTTGCCTTCACCTTGCCCATGTCTCAGGGTTATACCACTACAAGCTGCCCCTCTACAATCTTCCTGCATTACTACCCAAGCCTCAGTATTAGTAGCACATATTTTTTTGACACGTTGGGGTCTTGTTCGTTCCCTTCTTGGAGAACAGTGCAATGGTCTTGTGCACAAGGGCTTAATAAGTAGGCCCTGCCTTAAAGGGTGGAAGCATAACCTTCAGGCCAGGGAACACGTCTGTAGAGGTACTTCGTACTGCACCCCCTCGCCCCTCATGCACTCCTGCTGCCAGTTCTGAAGGTTTTGGTATTTGTTCAGAGCTGAAGTTTACTCTGAGGATTGGTGGCCATTTGTGCCCAGAGGAAGGAGTTAGGAGCAGGAGTAAACAGTCCCAGGAAGGGAGCGTCTGTGGCAGAGAGAGAGGGTCTGAGGGGCTCCCGGGCACTGCAGAAGGCGTTTACCACTGTGCCTAAAGGTGATCATCTGGCTGGCGTGCTAACAGAGGTGCCCTCGCGCCTCCGCAGGCGCGGCTGCCTGTGTCCTGTGTCCTGGGCTGTCCCTCCAGCTTTGCTCCTCTCACCTTTCTTCAGAGACCAAGAGGACAGGTTGTTGGGTTTGGGTTCGTAGTTTTTCTTTCACTGTAGCATAACATTCCTAGTTAACCAGAGCTTTGGAATCTACTACCTGCTGGCCAGGTTTTGAAACAAAAAGTATTTTAATGCTGTAAAAGGAAGAAAAAGAGAAAGAGGCCTTTCCATACACTTACTATTGCAGTTTGTCAAGAGATTGGCAGGCCATCAGTCACTCCATTTCACTGAGGTTTGAGCGAGGCCTGCCTTCCCAGGGGGCACCCCTGTCCCCAAGGGCCTCTGTGGGATCCCCAGGCCTCCAGCTGTCCCCGGCCCTCAGCACCATCCACTGGGGTAGGGTCCCAGAGGGCACTCGAGACCAGCCCTGGCTTGGCTTCTAGCTGCACAGAGCCTGGCTGTGCTGGTGCCCCCTGCCCTACAGCAGAAAGGTGGGGAAGTTGCTCTCGTCAGTTGTTGCAAATGCTGTATGAACATTCTGTGCTAACCCCTGTTAAATAAAAAGATGGGTTAAAACCCAGATGCTGTATATTAATTTGTAATTATGTATAAAGTGGAGCAGTTTTAAACTGTAAAGATTTTTTTCAGTGTTTTCTGGAGTTTTGCCACAATGTACTGGCTTTGTATTTTATTTATCTTCCTTTCTAGTTATTGGCTTCAGACTCTTGTAAAGTCCCCTTTGGCCCTTTCTTTCCAAAAGAAAATAAATCTTTGAAGTCCTGATGGTTGCTTTGATTTGTTTCTGTCCTGCGGAGAGCAGACTTCTGGAGCTAGACTCAAGACCCCAAGAGCACATGAGTGATCAGTCTTCGATAGTCAGAACTCTGTAGCTATTAAATCAGTGCGATAAAAGTGCACTTTGCACTCCAGTCTACTAGTGTACTTTAATGTTAGTGTACCTTTTCTGCCAGCTTCCTCTCTCATCCCACCCTCAAACAAAAGCAACTGCCAAAAATGAACAAAATGATCCATTTTTGGTACTACCAGGCACAAAGGCTCACACGCAGGAGGCTGAAGCTGTGAATTCCGGCCAGCCTGAACTACAGAGCAAGACCCTGTCTCAAGAAAAGTAAAGACCCTGTTTGCATGTAGCTCTGCTGGGACTTAGCAGGGGTGGTCTCAGAACACCGGGATTGCACTGTACATGCTGCTAAGGTGCACAGTGCCACTTGTCTGCTCACTGGGTCTGTGGTTCTTTCCCAAACTGCTGACTCCTGAGCTTGGCCCGCTAAACCGGCAAAGTAGCCTATCAGACCAACCAGACACTAGGCAACAGGGCCCAAAGAAACAGTCCTGCCTCCTACCAAGGGTGTTCACGTTTTCCATGCACGTGGAAGTACATTTCTTCAGGGCGACTCTGGTAGCCCTGGCAATAGCCAACTCCCCTAGAGTGGGGAACAGTGGTCCCTTTCATAGCTCTTCTCCAGCAGTCCCCTCCCTGACAGAGCAGCCTGGCCCCATCCCACCCAGATACCCTGGGCCAGGGGAGGAGAGGAGGAACAGTTCCCAGGGCTGCCTGTCCCTCTGCTGGGGCTGGTTCGGAGCCAGACAGGCTCTGTCTAGGAGGCGGAACAACACCATTCTTCTCTTCTGAAAGCTCAGCAGAGGCACAAAGCCCAGAGGGCTCCAAGCATCCCAGATGCCCATGGTGAGGGTTAAATTTCTCCCACCCCCAGGGAAGCCAGGCCAGGGCCTCTGCACTAGCCAGACCTGCCCGTGTGAAAATGGCCATGTTGCCAGGCAAGGTGCTGCACACCTGTAACCCCAGCTACTTGGGAAGCTGAAGCAGGAGGCTCATAAGTTTGCACCAAGCCTGCACAACTTAATGAGACCTTGTCTTGGAAAATAAAGGGCTAGGGATGTCACTCGATGGTAGAGTGCCCTCGTTCCATCCCCAGTACCATGTAAAGAAAACAACCTTGTGTGTTTGAAAGCCCCGTCCCTTCCAAGGGAGAGCCTCAGCCCATGGCCGTGCCCACGTCTACATGAGATCCACACTGAAGGCTGCCTCGGGAGAGGTCAACGCTTGAAGTGACACGGGACAGAAACTCCCAGCCTGCCAGATGCCCAGAACGCTGAGTTTGTGTTCTCTAAAATCGAGGTTAACAGGAAAAATTTCTTGAGAAAAAGAAAGCTGTCTTAGAAGGACAGAAAGGGGTCTGGAAAGTGGGCTGCCCACTATCCCCTTTGCTCACGGGTGTTTACTGAGCAAAGCCAGGAGGTGAGGCAGGTTCAAAGTGGGATAAAACTATAGTCAACTAATAAGATTACGTGTACCATCCCTGAGGTAGTGCTGATCTGGTGGGAAGCCTTAAGGTGGGACAAAACCATGGTGAACCAATAAGACTACAAGTACAGTCACTGAGACAGTATTGGTTAAATGGGGAGGCAAGGCCCCTGGGACAGACGGACTTTCCTGGAAGGGAGGGTTAAGGAGGTTCGGTCCCCCACCCAAGGTGTTACCTGTCCGTGGCATCAGCGCTGCTCTTCATCCCTAGGGGAAGTCTGGGTGAGCTGCTCTTCTCTTGCAGCCTGGCTGTTGGTGAGGACCCCTCCAGCCCGCTGTCACTGCCTACACCACTCCTGCCCAACTTGGGAGAGTCAGGGCGGCTGGAGGACAGGGCGGGGAAGGAAGAGCCTGCAAAGGGCAGCAGCGCAGCCTGTGGGGAAGCCCCAGAGGTGGCCACAGGAAGGACACCAGGAGAGCGGAGCTGCCCAGTGGTAGAGACCAGATCCAGCTCCTTGCCCAGTGAGGCTCACAGCCCGCCCTTCCTGTGCCCGGGGGAGCTGGAAGTGAGCGGGGCTGTGGCAGGAGGCTTGGGAGCAAGTGCCTTGTGCCCAGGTTTCCAGAATGTGCCCTCCTGGCCCCTTTGGGCACCTTTCCTTCCTCCCACGGAACTGTGGCCCCTTGCCAATGAGACAGACCAGGAGCCTCGGGCGAAGATGGGCCTGGGCTCCGAGCAGACAGCAGGGCCAGTTTTTCCCTCCCTGCCTGCTGCCCCTCCTGTGAGCCCCTCCCACAACCCACCCTGCAGGGCTATGCAGTCGGAACTGGAGGGTGGCTTGGGCAACCTCAGGCTCTCAACCTCGTCTTGGTCCTGCAGTCCAGAGGAGGCCACCGATCACCTGAAACAATGCTGTCTGGCTCACATGAGCCTGGCGGGTGGAGAGCTTGGGAGAGGGCCAGGTGGCACATGGAGGGCTGATGGGAATGAGATGCCACAGTAGGCAACAGGAGGGCACATACCGCACAGAGGCTGGGCTCCAGCTCAGTCCTGCCTTTCCCAGCTGCTGCCCTTGGGCAAGCTTAAGTCTCCCTCCCTTTCAAAGGAGGACCCCATATACCGCCTTGGGTGAGCGGTGCTGATGGTGTGGGTGCGTAGCACAGGCTCAGGAAACAGCCTGCAGGAGCAGCTGTCACAGCAGTGGGCCCTGGTCCATGTGTCCTGTGCCCAGAAAGCCTGAGGGCACAATGGCCCTTCTCCACCTGCCTGGCCGCACCCACACCAGCACCAGGCTCAGGCGGATGCTTACCGCCTCTAGGCTAACAGGGGCAGGTTGAGAATAAGCCTGCCCTCCTGCCCTTGCTTGGCTCAGCTTCACTGTCACTTCTAGACAGCCTCCAGGATGGCACGGGCAAACCCAGCCCTCACTCTGCCTGTCGCTGGGCCTGAACCCACCCCAAAGGTATAGTGGAGCTGAGCCCCACACCCCTGCCCCATCACCATACAAGGCTGGGGAACACAGAACCACAGCCCTTAGAATGTCAGGGGACACCAGGAGGCCCAGACCCTGCTGGTGGTGGGGTGCGCTCATGCCCTGTGATGTCCACTTGTAGGGCCCATCCCGCAGCAGGGCTGTGGAGCAGCTGAGTACCTCATATCTTCTAGCTGAAAGCAGATCAGGCACTCTGGGCTCAGGAGGACCAAGAAGTCAAGGACTCACTGTCCCTCGAGTGGATGAGGGGCCCTGCCCACAAGGCAGCCGGAGGAGCTGAGGTCTCACATCCTACCCAGTGTGGTCAAGGCAGCACAGCAAGTTTAGCCTGAGTTACAAAGTTCTCATCAGTGTTACGGGGACAACACAAACCCAGACGCTTACTGTGAGAGAGAAAGCAGTGAAGGACTGAAAAGACAAAGGCTTGCTATATCCTGGGAAATGTTCTATGCGTTTACCTGCCAGCGAAGCGCTTCCTCAGATTTCAGGGAGGTCATAGTTTCCAGTTTCTCTGGGTGGGCCGAAGAAAGTATCAGCATTTTGTCTGCTTGGACAGAGCGTGCGCAGGCTGCAGCTGCAGGGTGCGTGCGTGAGTATGTGCATGCGTGCATACAAGTGAGCGGCACTTGCTGGGGCCACCGGGAGTCTGCCACCCCAGCCTGTGCGAGCCACCACCCTGACGGGGGTCAGGCCTCCTCACCTGAGGGCAGGAGAAATGCAGGTGAACAGTGTGGCCTCTGGGCAGGTACCCTTCCCAGGAGCTCTGCTTCCATTGCACATGACACCCTAAGATGCTCTGGCTGTGGGACCAGGGTGGGGATTAGTTCTGGTTTGTCTGCATAGCCACTGCAATGATGACAGGACTGTTGTTTGTGAGAAGTGCTGGGTGGTCTGGAATATGTCATGGCCACAAAATAAAGTGACTGAAGTAGAGCAGTGGTGTCGGCCTGGGCCTGGGCCTGGGCCTGTGTCGCACACCTGCACCTGAGGAGGCCACATTTGAGCTTTTTGGGCGGTTCCAACCTCAGAGGCTGTGGCTGAGAACGCGGGCTGAGTGAGGACTCCCGGGCTTGATCTCAGAAACCAAGTTCCATTCTGCAGCTGAGGTCCCCTCCCGCTGGGTACTCCCCCCAAATGCAGCCAGCTCTGACTGATGTATCCCTGGGCTTTGCGTGCCCAGGCTCCAGGCCTGAAGGATGACGCCCCTCTCCCCTGGGGCCTTGAGTCCACAGAGGCTGCCAAGCAGCAGGGTAAACACGAAGGCGTCACAGAGAAGCAGTGGTCCGGGAGCACACAGCCCAAGCGGAGCAGGGCTGGGTTCCAAGGACCATCATCAGGGGCCTCCAGGGGCACAGCAGGTGCTGGGCAGGGAAGACCCAGGCCATTACCCAGCTCGGATTCTGGTGCTGACACCTAGCTGGTGTCCCCTGTGGATTGTGGGCATTTCCTCCTTAGCTGCGCCCTCCTGCCCTGCCCGGCCCAGCATCATGTGGGAAGTACTGACACTCATTTGTAAAACAGTTTTAAATACCTATAATCCCAGTGCCAGGAATAAATACCCGCTAACATTCCAGAAAGACGCCCAGTGTCTCCTGTGTGTACAATTTGTAAGCAAAATTATATAGTGATGTTCTATGTATTTATACCCAATGGACTTCATTTCATATTTTTTAATGAATGTTGGGTGTTTAATACTCTGCTTTATGGATAAATCATTGTTGGGAACTTAGGTGTTCAGGTGCTCACAATTTCCACTCTTAGGAATAACACAAGATGCCTGGACCCTGCAAACACCAAGGAGCAAGGAAACCCAGGGGCCCCACCATGGCTGAGCCACCTCTCTGGGTCTGGCTAGTCGCTTTCTGTCGCTGAGACACCTCACGGACACCCGCAAACTACAGCAGGGGGGCTTTGTTTTGCCTCCCATTTTGTGGAGATTTGAGCCCACAGTCAGCAGGCTCCGGGTCCACCCAGCCATGGGGTCCAGGAAGCAGAGTGTGGAGGGAGGAGCCAGGGAGGAAAATAACTCGGCCACGCCCCCTACGCCCCACCTCCTAGCAGTAAGCCAGCTCTAAACCCGATAATCCACTTACCTTTCAAAAGCTTCACCTGTAAGTGCATGAAGCTCCTGGGGAACATCCGGATAGAAATCCTAACAAGGCCTATTCATTTTTTATTTTCAGACAGGGTCTCACTAAATTGCCCAGGCTGGGCTCAAACATACAACCCCCCTGACTCAGCCTCCCAAGTAGCTGAGATACAGGTGTGGGTGACAGTGCCCAGAAACACAGGGCTCTCTTCATAACATTCTCTTCTCCCTAAAGTTTTTATGAACAATAATGTCCTTGCGTAATTTTAAGTTGATCTCTAAAAGAATCTCACAAGTTTAACAGATATCCTGCACTTTATAATGAGGTTGCATCCTGATGCATATTTTGTAAATTTAAAATATCCTAAGTAGAAAATGCACTGAATTCACCTAAGCTACCAAATATCACAGGTTAGCAATGTAGGACACCATAGTAGAATGTCTATCCTTACCCCTCATGGCCACAGAACTGATGGGCAGCTGCGGAGCGTTGCAAGGGAATTATTGTACCATAGTAATTAGCCCAGGGAAAGATCAATCTTCAGAACTCCAAGGATGGTGTCTACTGAATATATATCACTTTTGTACCACAGGTTGAAAAATCTTAGGTTGAACCATCATAAAAGCCAGTGATCAGCCAGAAATGTGGGCACATGCCTGTAATCCCAGCTATTAAGAAGATGAAGCAGGAGGACTGCAAGTTTAAGGCCACCCTGGGTAACTAAGTGAGACCCTCATCTCAAAATATACACACACACAAAGCAGGACCATCTGGGTATAACTGGGAATGTATCATTTACATGCTTCAAAAATATTTGGGACTGAAGATGTAAGTTGTTCAATGTATAAGAAATGCCCACCATGTAACCTAATTAGCAAAGCGAGTACAACAAACTTGTTAGCCAAGTCTGATTTCAGTTTCTAGACAGGTACTTTTGCCACTGAGCTATATCCCCGGTGTTAATTCAGTTTCCATGGGGAAAAGGACAACTATCTCATTTCTGAATTAGGATTCAAGTTAAGAATTGGATAGTAAGGGAGGTGGAAAGGTAAGTTGGATGGATGGATGGATGGATGGATGGATGGATGGATGGATACATGGATGGATGGA
>PVLD010009338.1:0-77567 GCA_004027595.1 Dinomys branickii
GGGGGCGGGAGGGATCGAGCTGTCTGTATTCTCGGGGCGCTAGGACCCAGCAAATCTTTCTCTCCACTTCCGGCGGCGTTTGGGGCCCTCCTCGCGGCTCGCCCGACACGCGCGAAATGTGGGATTGCCGGGCGTCTCTGCCGCTAACAAGCCGATCTCTGTCGGGAGTCGCCGGGGGGCTGCGCCGGCTCGGGAGGCGGGAGGGATCGAGCCGTCCGTGCTCTCAGGGCGCTAGGACCCAGCAAATCTTTCTCTCCGCTTCCAGCGGCGTTTGGGGCCCTCCGCGCGGCTCACCCGACCCGCGCGAAACGTGGGATTGCCGGGCGTCTCCGCCGCTAGCAAGCCGATCTCTGTCGGGAGTCGCCGGGGGGCTGCACCGGCTCGGGAGGCGGGAGGGACCGAGGCGGCCGCGCTCCCACTGCGCTTGGACCGAGCCAAGCTTCTTCCCCGCGGGGATCGTCCTTGGCTCCCAGCGTCTGGGGCTTTCCCACGTCTCGCCCCGGCAGCCTGGTCTGCCCTACCACATCTCCCCCGGCATCTCAGAGAAATACGCCCTGTTCAAACTTCCCAGCCGAGGTCCCGGCATTCACGCTCGCCAAGTCTGTCTCGAGCTGGTGGTGTTTATTAAGGAGGTTCGCTCCCTTGCTGCTCACCTGGTCGCCATCTTCCCCGATCTCCTAATTTGCATTTCTTAAATGACCAAAAATGATGAACATTTTTTACATATTTATTTGCAACTTCTACTTCTTCAACTGAGAAGGCCTATTCATTTCAGATGCCCATTCTTGTACTGCATCTTTAAGTTTGGGCCATACATTGGGGCCTGTGCTTTCCTTTGTTGGCAAGTTTTTAATTACATTTTCGATTTCAGTGACTGATATTGGGTTATTTAGAGTTTTATATCTTCTTGATTCTGCTTTTGTATTTCATATGTATTTTGTAAACTGTTCATTTTTTCTGTGTTTTCCATCTTATAATACAGGTTCTCAAAGTAGGTGTTGATACTCTCAATTTCTGCAGGATCTGTTGTAATTTTACCTTTTTTATTATTGCATGGATTTGAGTCTTTTCTTTCCTGTTTTTGATAAGGTTGAATAAGAGTTTGTCATTTTTTAAAATCTTTCAAAGAACCAGCTCTTGAAGTCATTTAATTCTTTGTATTGTTTTCTTAGTCTCCGTTGCATTAATTTCTGCCCTGATCTTTGTAATTTCCTCCCTCAGATGAGCTTTGGGCTTGACTTCCTCTTCTTGTTCTAGAAGTTTGTGGTTCAATATTAGGTTATGTATTTGAGCTCACACTATTTTTCTGACAGGCAAATTCACTGCTATAAATTTCCCTTGTAGGACTGCTTTCATTTTGTCCCATAAATTCTGGTATGTCATATTGGCATTATCATTTAACTGTAGAAACTTTCTTATTTCATTTTTATTTCATCTATGACCCACTGGTTGTTCAGAAGGGTGCTATTTAATTTCCACAAGTTTATGAAGTTTTTGTGGTTTCTTTTGACATTGATTGCCAATTTCACTGCATCGTGGTTGGATAATATGCATGGGGTAATTTCATTTCCTTTGCATTTACTGAAGCATGTTCTATGACCTAGTATGTGGTCTATTTTGGAGACTGTCCCATGTGCAGGTGAGGAGAATGTGTATTCTGATGTTATGGAGTGGAACACTATGTAGACATATACTAAGTCCGTTTGTTCACAGGTTTGGTTCAGTTCTGATATTTCTTTCTTATTTATCTAATTGACCTGTCTATTTGTGATAGTGGGGTATTGAGGTCCCCCATTACACTTGTGTTAGTGCTTATTTGATTTTACATGTGCATTGATATTTGTTTTATATAGTTAGGTGTGCTAGTATTTCATGCATATATATTGTGATTGTTATCTCTTTTTCTTGGAATGTTCCCTTTACAAGTTGTAATAATCTTCTTTGTCTTTCTTAATCAGTCTTGGCTTGAAAGACACTTTATCTGCAAATAGAATAGCTACCCCTGATTTTTCCTGGTTCCCATCACATGAGGTATTGTTTTGCACCCTCTGATTTTCAGTCTATTAATTTCTTTTTGAATTAAATGTTTCTTATGCAACATATTGTTGGATGTTGTTTCTTGATCCATTCTGCCAATCGGTTTCTTTTCATTGGTGAATTGAGACTATTAACATTGGTGGCTATAAATGATATATACTGACATCCTTGTCAGGTTATTTTTCTCTTGTTGGTTTCCTGTTTTCTCCTCCATCTAATTATTTACCTTGCCTGGTGGATTCATTCTTTTGGCATTCAGGGAGTTATAGTTCTAATTGTCTCTGTCTAGAATGTACTTGAGAACATTTTGGACTGCTGGTTTAGTGGCCATGAATTTCTTCAGATGTTCTTTGTCATGAAAGTGCCTTATCTCTCCATCAATTTTGAAAGGTAGTTTTGCAGGGTACATCACTCTAGGCTGGCAGTTGTTTTCCTTTAGGGCTTGAAACATTTCACCCCAAACCCTTGACTTGAGGGTTTGCATTGAGAAGCTGACTGTGGTTCTGATGGGCTTTTCTTTAGAGGTTATTTATTTCTTTTCTCTAACAGCTTTTAATATTCTGTTCTGTGTTGAATTTCTGGAACATTGATTATTGTGTGCCTTGGTGTAGTTTTTTTTTTATTTAATCAGGCTAATTGGAGTTCTATATGCCTCACTTACTGTATGTCAAATTCTTTTTCTGTGCTTGGAAACTTTTCTGCTATTACTTTAGTGAACAGGTTTTTTAGGTCACTTATGCTATCCCCTACTTTTTTCGTTGACTCTAATCAATCTTATGTTATTCTTCTTTGCATCATCTAGAAGCTGTTAGATTGATTTTCTCTAGTTCCTTGCTATTTTTAAGATATGTTTCTTTTCATGATAACCTTCCACAGTCCTGACTTGTATATCTGCTATTCTGTGTTTACACTGGCCCATTCTGCTGCATATACTTTCAATGGAATTTCAAATCTGGATATATGTCTGAATTTGTTTCATGAATTCCATTTCTTTCCTATATTGTATATTCATGATTTCATCATTTTCCTAACCTCTTTTTTTATCTGTATCTGATCTAGAGTCACTAACCATGTATTTCATTATGATCATGATCTCTGTATCTGAGAAATTATTTCAGATTTTATTTTTTCTAGAGCCTTGTTCGTCTGCTTTGGTACTTGTGCTATTACCACTTGTTAGAGAGCTCAGGTGGATGCCTTTTGAATTGTCCTATTTCTTGCCTTTTAAGTTTGCCTTTTGTGAGTTTGAAGTCTGGAGTTGCATATTGCTTAAGCTTGTTCTCATTTTCTTTTCTTTTAGTTTAATTCATGGATTGATGCTTATAATTATATATGAAAGGTACCTTTATTGCTAGTATTTAGAACCCTTAAGAAACAATTACTTCTCAGAGATGACTTCTAGGTGGCTGGCTTTTGAGTTTTGAGTCTGTTGCACGATCTTACCTTTTCAATGTATTGGGGCTGAGAAGTTGCTGCCTGCTTAGCCCAGCCCCTTGTTCTCTGGCACTGGCCTATAGTATTGTTTATGACCCTTAGGCATCTTAGTCTTGGCATATCAGGAACAACTGTTCAGAACAATTATGTCACCTTGACTAAAGTAGTGCTATCAGGAATAACAATAGCATCAAACAGCCTAGAAAATGACAAACTGTGGTAACCATTAATTTGCCACCTTTGGCCACATGAACTATATTTGTTATAATATAACAAAATCTAAAACAAACAAGATAATTGTTTATAGTAAATATGCCACAATCTGGCAATTTTACCCTCAGAGAAGAAAATTTAAAAGAGGTTAGGTATGAAAAATGAAATAGAAGAGAGAGAAATTAGAAGCAAGACTGGAGGACAAAGGAAGAGTATGTGAACTCTGGGAAACTGGTGAAGAAGACAGGAGGGAAAGAGAGAAGGAAGAAATAAAAACAAGAACAGAACAAAACTAGAAACAATGTTCATGCTCATATAAAAACAAGAACAAACAATCAAGAAAAAAACACAAGAAAATAAAAATCCATTTTAGGGCATGTCTCTGCTGTCACTGGTGGACAGAGTGGGCAGGTAGAGACCAGATCCATGTTGATTAATCCCAACAAGCCAGCTATAAATTTACAGTGGAGCATTGGCTAATCCCAGCAAGCCTGCACCTTTAGTTCCACTGAAGTTTAGGTTGCTTTCTGCCTGTGAGGTCGTAGTTTGTGTGTGAAATTTTGTCATGTGAGAAGAGCTATAAATAAAAATCCCTTTGGCAGACATAGAATGCTTCACGCAGCTACTTTAGTTTGTGAACTCCCTGACAGTCCTGTTAAATGTTCCTTACTTTGCACAGTGCCTTGAGAAAGTCGACGCTGCTCTCCTGGCCCTGCCCTCACTTAGGCAGACTTGCATTGCCGTCTAATGGTTCCTCCAACCTTCCCTGGCTCCCTCCTCATTTCCTCTCACATATTTCTTCTCTCCTCAGCAGACAAAAAATCCTTGTATTGTATCTTCATCTTAGGGTCTGATTTCCAGAGAATCCAAACTGAGCACAGCACAGCTGGAAAGTTTATTAAAATACACATCTTCTTCCTTGGGTCAACTGAATTAGAATTGTGAAGGAACTTTGGAATCCATTTTTCATGAATTTTAAATATGAATTTGATGCATATCCAGGTTTGGAAATCTCCCATCCATATTTATCCTTTGTCATATTCTCAAGGTATTTTCAATCTGCAGCTTCTTGCAATTTGATTTCAGCAACAATTTTTCCAAAGTCATTTCTGCATGGTATCCCAGAAGCACCTCTAGCTTATAAAACTCAGTAATGAAATGTTCCTCTTCCTACCTTAAAATACTTACTTTTCTTCTAAATTCTACCGCAGTGACATCACTACCATCCCATCACCCAAACACAAAACCTAGAAGTTGCTGTTTCTACTGTTTCATTCTCTCTATTCAATGAAACGTTATTAAACAGAGCCCCCACAAAGGATTCTGTCTTGTTTCTTTTTATTTTCCTATAGTTTAGGGAGTGCTTGATGCCCTTCATAATATATTTGGTTAAAAAAGGAATACATTAGTGATATATCTACAAGGAACATGTTAAATTATACTAGTAGTACAATTTTTCTTAACTATTGTTTCAAAAGCCATTAAGAGGTTCAGTAGATTGATGATTGATGGTTGAGCTCTGCCTATTTGATTAATCAACATGTAGGTCACTGGCGACCTTAGAAAAATTCACTGAGGCAATCAAGAACAAGTTTATTACAATGGCATTCCCAGAAGGGCTTTCTGGAAATAGAGGCTGGGAGAGAGTTTAAAACACTTCTGCTAGAGATGAACAACCTATGAAAGGAAGTGAAGGGAACAAGGTTGAGCAGAGGAAGATACTGACCAGCAATGCAGGCTTTACAAAGCTTCGACCAAGCAGACTGGCAGTGGGGGAGTGTCCCAGAGTAAATGCTGCCTTCAGTTATTTCCCTGCAGGCCAAATGGTGGGCTTATTATATTGCCCCACTCTTGCTCTTATATAGGCCACACTGGAAGGATGTGACCATGTAGGCGATGACTATAGCTATGACAGACCTCAAAGAAGTGGACTGACAGAGGGTATTAAAAAAGTAAAGATAGAAGTACACTCTGTTTACGTATCAAACATGTGGTGGCCTTTCTCTTCTATATATTTTTTTCCTCTGTTTTCTTGAGGAATCTGGTCCTGTATTGTTCGTTGCCTACGGTCAAAAGAGGCATTTGTGGAGACATGACTTTTGATAGTGTGATATGATAATAAGATACGAACTGATACCAATGTTAGGGTGGGGACAACAGAGCATTGTGGAAACTATGGCAAATCACAGAATATAAGTTCTGTCCACAGGAGTGAGTTGCTAAGTGTGCCAGATGCCTCTCATTCAGCCAGAGCACCTTGTCTACGCTTCTTCTTGTTCTGAACCCTGTAGCACTAGCTCTTGTGAACTGCCTCAAGAATGTCCCTTGACTTCCACTGCCCAGCTTCACTTGGCCCATCGGAAGTACTGGCAGAGGGACAGAGAGGTTTGGATATTTATTTATTCAGTATCTTCTCACAGATATCACCACAAACTGTCTGTGTGCTTCACCCAAAGGTCACTGATCTGCCAAAGAAGCTGTCCCACACTGTTCTGGCTGTCTGGGTTTCCATAACTTTCATCTTGCTCCTCAAGACTGTAGACTGCCTCAGTGGCTGCCACCCCTGGGGGAATAGCTGATACTTTATGGCTTCTCTGCACAATCCCCACACATCTGTAAATATTTATTTTATTCAGGTTACTCAAATTTCTTCATTTGAAACTGTCATCTGTTTTCCACCAAGATCCTATGGATACATGACTCAACTCTGATGAATTATGGATCCAGCATTGGTGAAATATGCACTTTTCAAGAGGAACTAGATATTGAGGTTTATATTTATAATTCTTACTTTTTTGTTATTCTGACTCACTTTCTCTTACATGAAATATTCAGACCAAATCGAGGATCCCTGTGGGCCAGATTAACTAATGCAGTTGGTCTGCAACGTCTGCCTCTCACCACAGAAACAAATCAGATGTAGCATAGGTCCTGCCAATCCTGCCAATATCAAGGAAGCTTTCTGTATGGACAAATGATGGATGAAATGTATTTAGTATCCATCATAGCCAGATTCCATGTCTCTTAATAGGACTAAAAGTTACTGAAAGGTCTTTAAAAATAATAATTAAGAAGAGTAATGTTGTGCCAGGTGTGATGGTGCAAATCTGCAATCCCTGCACTTTGGGAAACTGATGAGGATTATCACAAATTCAAGCCCTGCCCAGGCAGTTTAACAAGTCCTTGGTTCAAATTTAAAAATGAGATGCCAGGAGTGGTGGCCCATTCCTGTAATCCCAGAACTTGGGAAGCTGAGGCAGGATTGATCTACCCAGGGAGACCCTGTCCCAAAAGCAAAACAAAACAAAATAAAATAAAAATAAATAAATGAGAAAAATCCCAGGGATGAGGCTAAGTGTAAAAGTCTTAGGTTCACTCCCATTACAAAAAAAAGTAATGTTGCAAACACATTTTTTTAAACATCTGAGATGTTACAAACACCATGGCCTGAAACCATCAAAACTCTACAGTCAAACTGTGGTGTGAGGCACCCGCAAATGAGAACAATGTTGGACAGCTAATGTAGGCTGTTTATGGCCAGTCTTTTTAGCAAAGGAGAGCCAAGAGATACCTCTGTGACCACCAAGGTCAGCCCTCTCATCTTGGTTCCTAAAAAAAGATCTCCCAAATGTTGTAATGGTTTTCAAAAGCTTCATACTAAATTAGTAAACAGTTTTATTTAAGCATGCAAACCACATCTTCTCTTTCAACTTGATGATCTCAATATATCCACAGTCAGACAGGAAAGCTTAACTCTCTTTCATGTGTCTAGACATAGAATCGAAAGCAGTCTTTTTAAAAGTTAGAATAAAAATTAATTTCTATACCTTAACACAATATGCTTGTTAGAGCTTCATCCTAAATGGTAGAAGCTGCATTAAGTGAAGCACTAAAATCCTGTTACGTCTGACACCCCTTTGGGGACCAGAGTTTTCTTTCTTTTCTTTCTTTCTTTCTTTCTTTCTTTCTTTCTTTCTTTCTTTCTTTCTTTCTTTCTTTCCTTCCTTCCTTCCTTCCTTCCTTCCTTCCTTCTTTCTATTTCTTGTTTTTAATATGTGGTTATGTGAATCTAAAAGAGGTATATGAAACTATAGTGGTTACCTCCCTTCCAAGAACTAATATGTACAAGATCCAAATTACGAATTATTAAAGGACATATAAAAGGTTTTATTTTTCTGGAAGAGAAAAACCAAAGCAAATCTCTCCTATGTAAAACTCATCTGTACAAGGGTTCTCAGGTTGGTGTCTTAGTTCAAACTACTATAACAAAGTACATAGACTGGGTGTCTTACTAACAACAGACATTCATTTCTCACAGTTCTGAAAACCAGAAATCTGAGATCAGGGTACTGGCATGGTCAGGTTCTAAAAAGAGTCCTCTTCTAAGATGCAGACCTTCAACTTCTTCTTGTGCCCTCACATGGCAGAAAAAGAATGAGCCAACTTTCTGACTTTATCTTACAAAGGCCCATAATCCCATTCATGAAGGTTCTGCCCTCATGACTTAATTTTTACCATTGAAGATTATATTTCTACTTCAACATATTAATTTAAATAAACAATCCCAACCCTGAAAAGGTATTGCTGAAATAAGTATAAATTCTATAGGGTTTTTTGCCTCAAAATTTGCAGAACTATCTCAAAATTCTGTTTCTTGGCCTATTGAGCATGCAAGAGGGCATTTAGAAGAACAGGGCCATTTTCCACTAAAATTGATGTATCTCCCTAACACTCAGGAAAAAAATGTATGATAATTAGCCAGTGCTCTGAACTACAGCAGGCATAATAATCACCACAATGGTAAATATTTGATATTTTTTGCCTCTGAGCACCCAATCTGTTTTTGCTTAACACTATACAATGTATCGTCTGCTATCACCTTGGCAGAAAGCCCCAACCTAAGGCTGCATGCAAAAAAGAATTAATACACCATGCCTGAGGATATTAGCCTTACAAAGTCCTATTTGGAAAGTTGGCTTTGGCTGATATCTGGGGACTTTGGGAGAATTCCACTTTTGCCAGAACTGATAAGAATGAGTCACTATACCTAGGTTATTCACACAAACAGTATGAATTTATGCTTTACCCTGGAAGTCCGAAATTTTGGTACAGCTAGGCAGAGTATTCCTGCATGACCAGACTTCCAGTAAAACCTGTGGGCCCCAAGTCTCTGACTACCTACTGTAGTAAACAACATGTTACATGTGTTGTCACAAATTGTTACTTGGATAATGTGTACTTACTTCAAGGTACACATCCCATCCAGAGAAGAGAAGAAAGTGAGTGGACATGATCCACACTTTAAAGACATTTCCTGGAAATTTCCATTATGCTTTAGAACTAAAATGTCCTCCAAAAGTCTCATGTGTTCAGAGGTGGGGCTGTTCGAAGATGATTGGATCATGGGGTTACATACTCATTAGTGGATAATTCCATTAATAAACTCATAGCTGCAAGTGCTATTAGTAGGTGGGATTTGACTGAAGGAGGTGAGTCCCTGGAGGATTTACCAGGGGGCGGGTATTCTTGCCCTTGGTCCTCCATTCTCTCTCTGCTTCCTGGAAGCCATAGAATGAACAGCTTTCTCTACCATGTCCATCCCCCATGCTGTTACTGCCTTGAGCCAGCCAAGCATGAAATGAGCCCTCTGAAACTGTGAGCCAAAAATAAAGCTCTTGTCCTTCGAGTTGTGGGTGTCAAGTATCTCATCCCATCAGCAGGGAGGTGGCTAACACAGTGTCAAACAGTTCATCGTATTTGTCCCAGAGCCTAGAATGGAGTCAATGACCGTACTACATTGAGAGGCTAGTAAATACAGTCTTTACTCTTGACAACACAAATTCAGCTAAACAGTTAGAATCTGTTATTGAAAAATGGAAAATTGGATACAGGAGGCAATTAACAATTCTTGCTACAGAAAGTTTTATAGCCAGGCACGGTGGCACACATTTATAGTTGTAGTACTTGAGAGGTTGAGGCAAGAAGATCAAGAGTTTGAGGCCAATCGGGCCTGTGTAGTGGGACTGTGCCTCAACAAACAAACAAATAATTTTAAAAAGCTATTACAAATCTCATTAAAATACTGTAGGCTGAGTTTCATGTTTAAAATTATTAAGTTCAATCTGGTGTGGTGGTACCTACCTGTCATCCCAGAACCTAGGAGGTTGAGGCAGGAGGATTACAAGTTTAAGGACAGCCTGGGCTACATAGCAAGACTCTGTCACAAAAATACAATAAAATAATTAAGCATAACTCACTAATATAAATCTTCATACCATGACCAGAAATAACACAAAAATACAATAAAATAATTAAGCATAACTCACTAATATAAATCTTTGTACAATGATTGACTAGAAATACTGTCTGTTGTTTCATTCAAACAATATACCCACATCTCAAAGTTCTCAAAAATAGAAGCAATCCAAACCTAAAATTAATAAAAGGAAAGAAATTATAAAGACTAAAGTAGAAATTAATGAAACTGAGACTAAAATAATTACAAAGGGTCAATGATTCAAAGAGTTGGTTCTTTGAAAGAATAAATAAGATTGATAAACACTTAGCCAAACTTACCAAAATAAAAGATAAAAAAAAATCAATGTAACTAAAAATGAAAAAAGTAAAATTCCAATCTATACCACTAAATTTGAGAGTTATAAAAAACTACTGTGAAAACTTATATTCCAATAAGTTGGAGGACCTAGAAGAAATGGAGAAATTCCTAAACACATATAATTATCAAATTTAAACTAAAAGGATGCAAAAACTCTGAGTGGACCAATAACAGGTAATGGAATAAAGGGAATAATAAACAATCTGCAAAGCCCAATGGGTTCAGTGCAAAATTCTACCAGAACTCCAGTTAAGATATAACATCAATATTCCTAAAACTCTAAAAGTTAAGGGAAAAGATTACTGCCAAACACTCATCCTAGCATCATACCTAAAGTGGATGAAAGACTTAACAAAAAAAAGAAAACTATAAGCCAAACACCTTAGTGAATACAGATGTAAAAATCCTCAACAAGACACTAGCAAACAGAATGCAAGAAATGATTATAAAGATTATACATCATGACCATGTTGGCTTCATCCTAGAGATGGAAGAATGACTCAACATTCATAAATCAATAAATGCAATATATCATATTAACAGAAACAAGAACAAAAGTTGCATGACAATGTCAATAGATGCAGACAAAAGTCTTTGACTGTGGTGGCTTGACAACTGGTGATCAACTTGTAACACCCAGTGGAACTGAACCAACATGGTGCTGGTTATGGGAGGTCCACCTGGGGATTTTTTTGTCAGTAGCATATGAGGCAGAACTGGAGAAGAGAATGAGAGGCTATTGGGAGCTGTGTGAAACTGTGTGGAAGCTGTAAGGAGCTGTTGGTTCTCCTAGAGGAGCTTGTCATGCTGGCTTTCCTGATGAACTTGACTGTTCTCATCATCTGAGGAGCTCGGGACCTTGTTGTCACTGAGAGCGACTTTGGTTCACTTTGGAGGAGCTCTGGTCCTCACTTGGAGCATTGCTTCCTGGCTCCAGAGGGGACAGTGGTGCACTTCTGAGTCTCCTGGAGAAGCTTGTCATGTTGGCTTTCCTGATGGGAATTCAGCTGTCCTGATCATTGGAGGAGCTTGGGACCTCACTGTCACTGAGGATGGTTGTGGTACTTTTTAGGGGAGCTCTGGTTCTTACTTTGAGCAGCACTTCCTGCCTCCAGTGCAGAACCCTCAGCCTGCTAGCACAGATCCTTCCTTGCACTGGCACAGACTTTCTAGCTTCCAACACTGACTTTGGGACTTCTCAGCATAGATCCATGAAACAGGCCTGCAAAAGACATTGTGGGCTCTAGGTCTCCAGTTGGATTTGTGGAAGGCATTGTATTGGCTCTAGGTCCTCAGCTGAACTCATGCAGGGCATTGCCATGGAATTCAGGTCCTTAGCTGGATTCTTTGGTCTTTATTATGTGGAGAGATTTCCTGCACTCTCTTTACGTATGATTCTTTGGGTGACTATTATAAATAATCTTATAAAATATGTGTGCTGCACTATATTGTTCCCCTTGCAAAAACCCCAAACTACAACACTGACAAATTCCAACATTCATTCATGATAAAAACCCTGACCAAACCAGGAAGGTGGTGCATGCTTATAATCACAGCACTCAGGAGACTGAGGCAGGAGTATCACTGCAAGTTCAAGGATACCTTGAGCTAGACAGTGAGTTCAAGGTAAGTCTAAACTACATAGTAAAACTGTATCTCAAAAAACAAAAAACAGAAACAAAAACCCTGACCAAAATAGGTACAAAAATACCTTATCTCAAGCTAATAAAAGCCACTTATGACAAACATAATACTATACCAAACATCATACTAAATGGAGAAAAACCAAAAGCTTTTCCTCTAAAATCAAAAACAAGACAAGAATATCCACTATCACCTATCATGTTCAATATAGTACTTGAAGCATTTGCTACAGCTGTCAGGCAGAAGAAAATCATAAAAGGGGTATATATAAGAAAAAGGAAATCAAACTATCCATATTTGCAGATGACAAATTCCTTTAAGTAATGAAAGCCCCCCAAAAAATCCATCAAAAGAATCCTAGGTATAATAAACAAATTCAGTGATGTAGCATGACACAAAAAATAATATTATTTCTATACACCAATAATGAACCCACCAGAAAGAAAACAGAAAAATAATCTCAAGCATAACAACTTCAAAAAATTAAGTACTTAGAAATTATACTAACCAACAAAGTGAAAGACCTCTATAATAAAAACTATAATTAAAAAAAGAAGAGATTGAAGAGGATATCAGAAAATGCAGACATCCCTGTTCTTGAACAGGCAGAATCAATATTTTCAAAGTGACCATATTACTAAAACTGATATGTAGATTTAATGTAATTCCATTTAAAGTATCAACAGCATTCTTCACAAAGCTAGATAAAACAATCCTAAGATTTAAATAGTCCCAGAAAAGGTTCAGAACAGTAAAATGAATCCTGGGCAATAAGAGCAAAGCAAGAGGCATAACAATCCCAGATTATTACAAAACTATAGTAACAAAAACAGTATGATACTGACATAAAAACAGAAATGTGGATCAGTAGAACAGAACAGAGGCTGGCAGAAAGATCCTAGATCCATTCATCTGATCTTTGACAAAGGGGCCATAAACATAGGCTGCATAAAAAATAGTTTCTCTAACAAAGGGTGCTGGAAAACATTATCCAGATACAGAAGATTGAATCTAGACCCACATCTTTCACCATGTACTAAAATAAAATAGAAATGGATCAAAGACCTAGATAGTAAAAACAGAAATGATCTATTGAAAGGTAAAATAGGTACAACTCTTGAAGACAAAGACATAGGGAAAGACTATGAACAGAACCCCAAAACTATAAGAAATAATACTGAGAATCAACAAATATCATATTCAAAAGCAGCCTCACAGCAAAAAAAACAACCAACAGTGAGGAGACAATCTATAGAATAGGAAAAAATGTTTGCCACTACTCCTCATACAAAGGACTAATACCTAGAATGCATAAGGAACTAACAAAAAAATAGAACTCCCAAAATAAAAGAGCCAATCAAAAATAGCCATTTAAAATGACACATTTCTCAGAAAAAGATATATAAATATTTAATCAATACATGAAAAGATGTTTAGCATCTTTTTCTATTAGAGAAAAGCAAGTTAAAAGAACACTGGTATTATATTTTACTTTAGTGAGAATAGCTACCATCAAAAGCTGAAAAAGCAACAAATGCCAGCAATACTGTGGGGGAAAAGGAACCTTTTACATTGTTGGTGGGGATGTAAACTAGTACAACCACTATGGAAATTCATGTGAAGGGTTTTTTTAATGTGTGCATAGTACATCTTTTTTTTACTTTCCTTCTCCTCCCCTCCCTTTCTTCCGTGTTTTTTTTTTTTTAAAGAGAATAAAAATATTTTTAAAATATTAAAAATGATACAGAATTTCAAAACAAAATGATAGGAAGCAACAATGGTTGTTATATTGCATATTGTTATCTTCAAAGCAGTTGTTCAGATTATCAGCTATAGTCATGCAAAATTGATGAAAAAATTAAGCATTAGCTGTTCCTTTCAATAAACCAATAGAAATTAGTAGTACTGTTATCTTAGCTATCTTGTATTCTTTCCTTTTTAGCAATTTATCTCCCTTTCACAATATATATTGTACCTTTTGGATATTATTTACTCCTTCAGTTTCTTACATTAGGGAGACAATACAATGTTTACATATGTGGGTCTGGTTTATTTCATTTATGCATATGGTCTCTAGTTGCATCTATTTACATATAAAATCCTAGAGTTTATCTTTTTTATAGCTGAGTAATACTCCAAGATTTAGCTATGACAAATTGTGCTGCTATAAAAATGGGTGCACATATATTGCTGTGGTACTATGTTTTTAATTCTTCTGGGAAAATACCCAAAAGGGGAATAGCTGGGTCAAATGGGACCTCTAATCCTAGTTTTCTGAGGAATCTCCACACTGATTTCCACAGTGGTTGTATCAGTCTATACTCCTACCAACAGCAGAGAGGAGTTCCTTTTTCCCCAAAGAGAGTCAGTAATAATTTTTAAAATCTCTTCATCATGGCAGCAAATTAAAAGATAACTGTTAATAGAATTTCTACAGGAAAGAGTCTAGATGAAAGAAGAAACACAAGTAGAAATTACAAAATGAAGGCACAATAGTACAGAATGTTAGGCACAATTTATGAAAACACAGAAGAGCAAAATATGTTTTAACAAAACAAAATAATTGCTTCTCTGTTTCCACATTAACCAACTAACCTTCAGCTTCCACCTCAGTTCTCCAGGTACCTCAGGAAAAAGGGTGCTTGTAGAACAATCAAAATGGATACTTTGAACCCTGGAAAATTTATTCCATTTATATTGGGTTTCTTATGCAAAAGACTCAAAAAATAGATTATATCTGGATCTTCAGATTTTCAAAGTAAGATTTGAAGACCACTAGGGTCTGTAATCTGTAATGTTTCCTTCTTTTGAAAGCTTTAAATTTAATATATTGTAATCTTTGTTTTTAATGCTAACTGAGCCATGGTCCCAGAAGGCCTCTCCTGAGAGGGGTGTGTTTGTCTGAAGGTCAACAAACACCTGAACAAATCACCCTTTTAAAGCTGTTTGCCGGGAAACTTTGCTCAGTCTCCTCTCTGCTTGCTCTTTTGGATGCTTCTCTTTCTAAACATCAAGTTTTAACAACATTCATCAGGAAGTGAGTCTGCCTAAACTAAGAGATTAAAGAAGCATTTTGGACATACCACTTTGCTGACCAGCTAGTCAATTTCTCCCTCTATTTCTCCCATTTTTGTTTTATATATCAATACTATGTTATTAAGTACATATGCATTCATGATTTTAAATCTTCCTTATAGTCCAGCTTTGCTTCATTATGTTGGGACCTTTTTAATTTCTAACTATGCTTTTTCACTTAGTCCATTTTCTCTGATATTAATATAGAGTATTAATAGATATTAATAGTTTTGTCTACCAACAGCTCTTTTTTTTTTTTTAGTGTTTCTCTAGTAAACAGAATATAGTTGTATTTTTAAATAATAGTCATTAACTGAGCACTTGCCTAGCTCATGAGTCGCTGGGTTCCAACACACACACACGCACACACACACACACACAAACACACTGATTCAATCTAACATTTTCTTTATTAAGTGAAGTGTGATGGACTTGGACTCATTTCCTATCTTACATCATGCTTTCTATTTGTCATGTTTCTTTCCATGATCCTTTAATCTCCTCTTGTCTATTCTGGAAACCGATTTATTTCTTTGCTGGTTTTGTTAGTTCATCCTCCCAACACCCAACACATGCTTAAATTCTACACATTATTGCTTCTTATTTAGTGGTTAGTGTTGTACTTTTTCTGCCTAACTTCAGAACATCTAATGTTGATGTATTTAACCCTTCTTTCAAAATAATAGAAAAGCTTTAGAATAATTTAAGATTATTTGCTCTTAAATAAGTAATTGTCCAGTATATTCTTTCATTCCTTTTTAATTCTAAGCTTTCTTTTTTAGTTCTTTCCTTTTAATTTCTAAAATTTAAAAAATGTTATTAAATACAAATTGTTTTTAAGTTTGCCTTTATGTTTTACCAATTTCTTTACTCATTATTCTGCCATGTATCTTAGACTATTGTTCCAAAGATACTTTTTTCATTTTGAAGTACACATATTAAAGTTCCTTGAGTTGGACTTGTGGTGGTAAATATTCCTATATTCCAATTATCTAGAAATGCCTTTTGCTTTCTGTATTTTTTAAAGGTATATATCTTACATGAAACAATTTTGATTGACAATTATTTTGGTCAGCCTTTTCACAGTATTTTCTCTGGGAATCTTTCTTGTTGGGGAGAATGCAATTATTCTAATTGTAGTTTCTGTGAGTTATTTATTGTTTATTCTCCACATGCTTTTAAAATCTTTTTGCTGGCACCCAGTGCAGACAGGAGGTCCTCACTCAGAAGGACCAAGAGCTGCTAACAGTGGGGTTTGCATTTGGCTCTTTCTGCACGTGCCTTGGACCGCTGGAGGTACCAGGGCAGGGGGGTGCACAAACTGCTATTACTGAGGTTTGTGTCTGGGCTTCACTTGTGCCCTGACCTTCTGGAGGTCACAGACACAGGTGGTCCCTGATCACTGCCAGCACAGCCCACATCAGGCTCCTGTGCATGTCCTGAGCTGCACGGAGATACAGAATCAGGTGCTTTACAAACTGTTGACCTTGTAATTCATGTCTGGGTTCTGCCTATGCCCTGAACTGCCTGGGGTCATAGAATGACTGATCTGTGATTGTGCCACCAGTGCAGCCCACTTCTGAGTCATACACGTCCCCTGAGCTGAAAGGGGACACTGGATCAGATAGTCTGCCATCATCTGACATCACAGTTCACATCTGAGACCTGGGAGAACTAGGTATACTTCATCAACTACAGGAAGACCCCAGACTAGGCAGTGCATCTCAGTGGACACTAAGGGGCAGACCTGACCACCAGGAAAACTAGGGCCACTAGTGACCTTTGCTGAGCTGCCAGAGAAGAGGGTGACTGAGCATTCTGCCTCCAGCATCAAACAAGACAAGGTGAAGGATTAAAATGCAATCTCAGAACTCCAACCTACTCAGAACAAGTCCAGGAGACATCGACATAGGAGAACTTGGTAAACACATACCTGAAATTACTGAAATGATTACAATGGAGGTAAAGAAACAATTCCATCAGGCCATAGAGGAGATCAGATCAGAAATAATCTCTCAGGCAAAATATGAAATGACAATAATAATGAAAGAATTGCTCAGCACATCCAGAGAAGAAATATATATAAAAAAATAGATGAATATAGGCAATGGATGGAAACATTCCATGAGAAATATATGAATGAATTAGAATGCATGAAACAGACTCAGAAAGATCTCCAGGAAATCAAAACTTCCACTGAAAGCTTGTAAAACTTCTTGAATGAAGCTGAAGATAGAATTTCAGATTTTGAAGACAGAATGGCAGCTAGCAATCAGCAAAGGAAGTATCTCTTAAAATCAACAAGGATCCAGGAAAAATGGATTCAACAGCTGCAAGATGAGGCAAAGAGAAATAATGTCAGACTAATAGGAGTCAATGAAACAGCAGGAGGCAACACAAATGACATAAAAAGAATGTTTGTAGAAATAATAGCAGAGAATTTCCCAAGCAAGGAAACAGAAATTGAGATACAGGTAAATGAGTTATATAGAACTCCTACTAGTCATAACCATAATAAAACTACACACAGATGTATAATAATCAAGATCTCAGATCTCCAGCAAAAGAATGTAATAGTAAAAGCTGCTAGAGAAAAGAAACAGATCACCTATAAAGGAAACCCATTGGAATCATGGCAGATCTCTCAACACAACCCATCTAATCAAGAAGTCTGGAGTGAAGTATTACAGATCCTAAGACAAAAGAGCTTCCAACCAAGATTGATGTATCCTGCTAAACTATCCTTTCAGTTTAACAGAGAAATAAAATATTTCCACAACAAAGAGCAACTGAAGAACTACATGAGTGCCAAACTATCCTTACAAAAAGTACTAAAAGACATTCTAGATAGAGAAGAAAAGGACCACAATTTCAAGAACAATAGAAAGGAACTTGCAAGCAGAGCAAGCAATTAAGTAGGTAGAAAAAGTAGGAAACCAACAATAAGTCAATAACATGTCAATGATAAGCCACTATGTATCAGTTATAACCACTAATGTAGATGGTCTCAATTCACTGGTCAAAAGAAACAAACTGGAAGAGTGGATTAAGAAACAAAATCCAACAATATGCTGCATACAGGAAACACATTTTGCTCAAAAGGAAATCCATAGACTGAAAGTCAAAGGGTGGACAACAATTTTCCATGTAAAAGGAACCCATAAAAAAGCAGATGTAGCTATTATTTTGCAGACAATGTAAACTTCAAACCAAGAACAATCAAAAGAGATAAAGAAGGCCACTACATACTAGTGAGGGGAAAACTGCAAGAGGAAGAGATAACAATCATAAACATGTGTGCACCAAATATGGAGCCCCAAACTATATAAGACAAATCATGACAGACATGAAAAACCAAATAATTAATAACACTATTGTAATAGGGGACCTCAACACCCCTTTCACACAAAAAGATAGGTCAAGTGGACAAATAAATCAGCAAAGAAATAACAGATCTGAACCGAATATGGGAACAAATGGACTTAGTAGACATATACAGAGTGTTTTACCCCACAACATCAGAATACACATTTCTATCAGCTGCACATGGAACCTTCTCTAAAACAGACCACATTCTAGCCCATAGGGCATACCTACCTAAATGCAAAAGAATTGAAATTATACAATGCATATTATCTTATCACAGTGCAATGAAATTGGAAATTAATGACAAAAGGAATTCCAAAAACTGCACAAACACCTGGAAATTAAATAACAACCTCCAAACAACCAATGGGTCACAGAAGAAATTAAAGAAGAAATTTAAAAATACCTACAAACAAACAAAAATGTATATACAACTTAACCAGAATCTGTGGGATGCAGTGAAAGCCGTCATCAGAGGGAAATTTATAGCAGTGAACTCACACATACAGAAAACAGAAAGAGAATGAATAAATAACCTAATGCTGCACCTCAAACTTTTAGAAAAAGAAGAACAAGTCAAGCCCAAAGCCCAAAGAAGGGAGGAGATTATAAAGATCAGGGCAGAAATTAACACAACTGAGATAAAGAAAAGCCTACAAAAAAATAAATGAAACAAAGAGCTGGTTCTTTGAAAGAACAAATAAAATTGATAAACCCCTAGCCAACCTTATCAAAAAGAGAAAGGAAAAAACTCATATTCATGCAATAAGGAATGAAAAGGATGAAATCACTACAGAGCCTACAGAAATCCAAAAGATCATTAATACCTACTTTGAAAATCTTAACTCTGATAGGATAGAAAACTCAGAAGAAGTGGACAGATTCCTAGAAATGTACAAATTACCAAAGTTGAATGAAGAAGATATAAAAATCCTGAACAACCCAATATCAATTAATGAGATTGAAAATGAGATTAAAAACTTACTGACAAAGAAAAGCTCAGAGCCTGATGGATTCACAGCAGAATTTTACAAGAAATTCAGAGAAGATTTAATGCCAACACCCTTCAAACCCTTCAATGAAATTGAAAGGGAAGCAATTCTCCCTAACTCATTTCTGGAGACAAATATTATACTAATAACAAAACCAGAGAAAGACCCAACCAAGAAAGAGAACTACAGACCAACCTCCCTACTGAATATACATGCAAAGATTCTCAATAAAATACTAGCAAATAGAATGCAGCAAATCATCATGAAAATCATACACCACAACCAAGTAGGATTCATTCCAGAATGCAGGGATGGTTCAATATTCACAAATCAATGTTGTACACCATATCAATAGAGCTAAAGACAAAAACCTCATGATCATCTCAATAGATGCAGAAAAAACTTTTGATGAAGTCCAACATGCATTCATTATAAAAACCCTACAGAAAATAGGAAAAGATGGTCTTTACCTCAATCTGATCAAAGCCATTTATGACAAACCAACAGCCAACATCATACTAAATTGACAAAAAATAAAAGCTTTTATTTTAAAATCAGGGACAAGACAAGGATGTCCACTGTCACCACTCCTATTCAACATACTTCTGGAAGCATTATCCAGAGCAATTAGACAAGAGAGAGAAATAAAAGGAATAAGGAAAGGAAAGGAAGAAGGGAAATTGTCACTATTTGCAGATGACATGATACTTTATATGGAGGACCCCAAAATCTCCACAAGAAGACTCCTTGAATTAATTGACACACTCAGCAAGTAGCTGGATACAAAGTCAACACCCAAAAATCAACAGCATTCCTACACACAAACAACAAACAGACTGAGAGAGAAATTAAGGAGGCCATACCTTTCACAATAGCATCCAAGAAATTGAAATACTTAGGAATCAATCTAAAAAAAGAAGTAAAAGAACTATTCCATGAAAATTACAGTACTCTGAAAGAAGAGATCAAAGAGGATTTCAATAAATGGAAAAACATTCCTTGCTCATGGATAGGAAGAAGCAACCTTGTGAAAACAGCCATACTTTCAATATTGCTGTACAGAATCAATGCAATTCCCATTAAACTACCATCAGCATACCTCACACATCTAGAGATGACATTCGTTAAATTCATCTGGAACCAGAAGAGACTCAAAATAGCAAAAGCAATCCTGGGCAACAAAGCCAAGTCAGGTGGAATCACAATCCCTGACCTGAAATTATACTACAAAGCCACTGTAATGAAATCAACTTGGTATTGGCTAAAAAACAGACTAGAGGATCAATGGAATAGACTGGAAGATGCAGCCACAACCACAGGCACACGCAGCCACCTAATCTTTGACAAAGGGGCCAAACAAACTCACTGAAAGAAAGATAGCCTCCTTAGTAAATGGTGCTGGAAAAATTGGTTTACCTCTTGCTGAGGACTGAAAATAGACTCAAGTCTATCACCATGCACCAAATTCAAATCAAAATGGATCACAGATCTCAATATTAAAACAGAAACACTAAATCTATTGGAAGAGTAAGAAGGTAAAAATCTTGAAGACATAGGAGTAGGCAGAGAGTTCATGAATACAAACCAAACCACACAGGAAATCTTCAAAGAATAAACAACTGGGATCTCATCCTACGGAAAAGTTTCTGCACATCTAAAGAAATTGCCAGCAGAATAAAAAGAAAACCCACAAATTGGAAAAAAATTTTAGTTGACTCTCCCTCAGACAAAGGTCTTCCATCTAGAACATATAAAGAATGAGAAAATATCAGCTCCCCCAAATTCAAAGACCCAATCCAAAAATGGGCATCTGAGATGAACACACCCTTCTCAGATAAACAAATACAAATGGCAAATAAATACATCAGAAAATGGTCAACTTCATTAGTCATTTGAGAAATGCAAATTAAAACAACATTGAGATTTCATCTCACCCCAGTAAGAATGGCTAGCCTTAAGAATTCAACCGATAACAAATGCTGGCGAGGCTGGCGAGAAATAGGAACTCTTCTCCACTGCTGGTGGGAATGCAGACTGGTGAAACCACTATGGAAATCAGTTTGAAGATTCCTCAGCAAACTAGGTCTGGAGGTCCCATTCAACCTAGCCATTCCTCTTCTGGGTATTTTCCCAGAAGAACTGAAAACATATCACAGCGGTATATGTGCACCCATGTTTATAGCAGGGCAATTTGTAATTGATAAATTGTGGAAGCAACCCAAATGTCCATCCACTGAGGAATGGATCAAGTAATTGTGTTACTTCTATATAATGGATTATTACTCAGTTATAAAGAAAGATAAATACAAGGCTTTTACAGATAAATGGCCACAACTAGAGACCATACTCATAAGTGAAATAAACAAGACCTCCATGTGTAAGCAATATATTGTCTCACTAGTGCAAGAACCTTAGAGAGTGAATAAAAATTAGAAGGTAGGACAGACATTGTGAAATGAAAGGAACATGCTCAATATTAACGAGCAACTGGGGTGAGTGAAAAGAGAAAGGAAAGAAAGGGACATTATGTATGTATAAAGGGAAATTATGTATGTATGTATATACAGGGTAGCTAACGTAGTTGAACTAATAACTTCCATCACTTTACTGAAAGGAACAGTTAATGGTCAATTATTTGGTCAATCTTGCATGTCTCTATTTGTTCTCCTGAGAAACCACTTTGAGAATATCAATATGTCATACAACAATCATTGTTAATTTTCTACTACTTTATCTATGACTCGATATTGCTTGTATTGTTCTTATGCTATTTTGTAAATGGATGTCTGCCTGTTAATGTTTTCCTTCTTTCGTTTTTAAAATACATTTTTAAAAATCTTTTTGCCTTTAATGTTCTGTACTATATACAGTCCAGATATTAATTTCATTTTAGTTTTCCATTTGGGCTTATGTTATCTCTCCAACATTTGTTAATTAGTTTTTCTTATAAGTCCCAGAAAATGTAAGCCATAGTCTCTTCAAATATTGTGTTTTCCTTAATGTCTCAATTATTTCCTTCTGATAATGCTGTGAAAGTGTGCTCAGTCTTCTCATGCTATGCTCAGTAAAACTTTTTACCTCTTTCAGTAATGATATTTATTATTTGCATTTTAAAAATTTAGATGTAAGTCATTTACAGGCAAAACAGTTCTGTAAATTAAATAAACACTTCCAGTCACATAACCACCACCACAAACATGAATCTAAATCATTCCCTCACTCCTAAAAGTTACCTATACAATGTTGTAGTCAACTCCTCTGCCCAACTCTGGCAAACACTGATATCTTCTCTGCTACAATAGCTGTGCTTTCCAAATGACAAACAAATAAAATTATAAGTAGTTACTCATTTAAGTCCAGTTTCTTTCAGTTATCACATTGCATTTGAAATCCATCCAACACTATTTTGTGGTTCCCTCGTGTGCTCCTGTTTAATGCTGCATTGGATTAAAGGGAGTCAATATTCCACAATTTGTATATCCATTACCCAAAAGAAGGATTGTTTTTAGTTTTTCATAATTACAAAGAAAGTCACAACAAATATTCACATCCAGGATTTTTTGCAAATATGAGTGTAGAGATTTCCCTTGGATGAACAAGTAGATGCAGGATTGCAGAGATGTATGCAGAAGGTGTGTGACTGAAAAAGAAACTGCCTACCACCTCCCTGGGTCCCTGAATCATTTTGTGCTCTCCCCGTACCAACCAAGTCAAAGAGTTCAACCTGTTCCACATCCTCACTAGAGTTTTGAGACTGGGTTTGGTTAAGGTGCTAAGTTGCTCAAGCAGAACTCCTGCCTCACCTTCCCAGAAGGCTGATGTTACAGGTCTGTGCCCACACAAGCAGCTTTAACACATTCTAGTAGGTGTATAATGGGAGCTTTATTGTGGCTTTTCCTGAGGTTTTTTTCCTTCATAACTAATCATGTTGAGTAACTTTCCAGGTGCTTGTGTTCTCTGGATATATCTTCTTTAATGAAGTTTCTGCACTTTTTTGTCTATATTTTGTTGCTTTTGTTTTGTTATGATTTAAAAATTAACTATTGAAGTTATTTATGCAGTCCATATACAACTACTTTATCAGATGTGATTGAAAACATTTTCTCATAGCCTGTGGCTTGTTCTTTTATTTGCCTAATAGCAGAAATTCTTAAAGAATAAATTGCTCCTTTTGATGAAATCCGTTCTATCAATTTTTTCCCATATTGATCATGCTTCTAATATCATATCTAAGAAATTGTTCCCTCATCCAAGGTCACAAACTTTTTCTATTTTCTTCTAAATGTTTATAGAGTTTCAAAATTTTATATTTAGGTCTCCAATACAGTCTGAGTCAATTTTTGTATACAGTTTAAAGTATAGGTCATGGTTTCTTATTTGGAAATAAAATTGAGCCAACACTATTTGTTAAAGACTGTTCTTTCTACAATGAATTACCTTTGCACCTTTGTAAAAAATTACTTGCATATGTATATATATATTTTTTAGGGCTTTACTTCTGTTCCACTAATTTCTGTGTCTATACTTGTTCAGAAATTGTCTTGTCTTCACTGGTTCTTTAAAATAATTCCTGAAATCAACTTTTCTGGGGGACACCAGCAACTGAACTCAGGATCTTGAATTTGCCTCGCAGGATCTTGCGCCACTGAGCTATATCCCCAGCCACCCCAATTTTTTTTTTAGTGTACTGGCTATTGTAGGTCTTTTACCTTTTCACACAAATCTTAAGATATTTTGTTTGTCTATTAGATGTCTTCTACAGTTTGTGTTATTATTTTTTTAGGATTTGATCCATTTTACATAAGTTGTCAAATTTATTGGTATAGTGTTATTAATACTTTTCTACCTTATCTGTAGGTTATATTGTAATAGCCCATCTTTTACTTCTCATATTTACAATTTGTAGTTTCTCTCTTTTTTTCTTGATCATTCTGGCTAGAAGTTCATGAATTTTACTTGTTATTCCAAACAAACCAGGTGTTTTTCTTCTGGTGTTGAGGATTGAACCCAGGGCCTCACATCAATGGTAGGCAAGCTCTCTACCACTGCACTACATCCTTTGCACTTCAGTAAAAGAGACCTTGATTTTATTTTCCTTTGGCTTTCTGTTCTCATTAGTTGACTTCAGGTTTAATTTGGTATTATTTTCCTAGCTTCTTATGGAAGAAGTGTGAATCACTGGCTTGAAACCTTTCTCTTTTTAGTGGAATTCATTTTCCTGCTGTAACTACATTCCCTCTTTTTTTTTTTTTTTTTGTGATTTGAACCATTTACAGCTCACATCTTACTATGGCAGTGTTTATTTATACATCTTGTGGTTATGCATTTCTGCTGGACCAAGTTAAGGAGAGACCCATATTAATCACTTTTCCTTATCTATCAAGGTCTGTTCAGTCTCCTCAGGGTTGCTTTGGAATGATGCACAGCACCTCTAGATCCACTGTTGGTGTCAGCCATCTGGATGAGTTAGGGTTACTGCTTGGCCAAGTTGTTTTCTGTGAAAGCTTGAAAGACCTTTTCTCTCCAGGTGCCTCTCTTTAGGCACACTGTACATCCTCGAATCACCTCCCTCTGTTGTCCCATAATCTCCTTGATTATGAAAGTCAGGGACTCAACTGAGTTATAGAATGCCAAGCAGGCACTTCCGGGAAGATGGCGACCAGGTAGGCAGCAGAGAGGGAACCTCCCGGAGGATTGCCACCCAGACAATGGAATACAGCAATATGAGGACAGAAAGGAGAGAGGTGTGTACCCTGAGCCCAGGAAGGATCTGAAATGAGAACTGAAGCCCTCAGAAAGACCAAGCAAAACGTCTCCTGGAGGAAAGGATCGGAGGGCCGCCGCGGCACAGTCGGAGGGAGAAGAGACGGAGAAAGAGGAAGTCACTGCTTCAAACACACTCTTGGCCCAAGCCCTCGTTCCAGCAATCGCAGCTTCAGCTTCGGAGACCCACGCTCACGGAAGCCTCCCGACTCGGCCAGGGGAGAGCAGAGTTCCGAGAGTTGGTCCAGGTCTGGAGAGGAGAGGGCACAGCCAGGAAAAGAGGCAATGGCGGTTGGGAGCTGTTGTTAAATCCAGTGTGAGGATGAAAGGTTGCAACAGCCACCGAAGCGGGAGTCCCCACCCTGCAGCAACCTTCCTAATCAGCACCTGGAGGCAAGGTGGAGCCAGAGCAGCCAGTACACATCCCACCACACCCAGCTCTATGCCTGCCTCGAGGCTGTGGCCTCCTGGCTCTCCACTGTGTGGGCGGCTGCCAGTGGGGAGCGGTGGGGTGCATCGGCAGTGACCCCAGAGCCACAGCAACTCCCAGGGATCCACCCAAGGAACAAATGGGAACTGGAGCACAACAGCAAGAGAGAGCTGCAGATGGAGGTGGATCACACGGCCCCACGCCCTTCTCACTCCAGCATCAAGCAGGAAGCATGAACTGAGTTACTGGGCTTCAGCTCCCACCCTGAACACCCTCTGTGAGCACCTTGAGCCTCGGTGGCCTGCGCAATCACCACCTGTTCCTGACAGCAGTGGGATGAATCCACGGGCTTCAGGACTCACCCCAAACTACTAATACAAGCAACAAGAGTGTCTCCATACTGCTTGCATATATGAACCTTGTATGAACACATACCAACAAATTAGATGAAAAGCAGCAGTCTGGAGGACTTCAAGATGGTGACCAGGTAGGCAGCAGAGAGAGAACCTCCCAGAGGAATGCCACTCAGACAAAGGAATATAGGAATATAGCAACATGTGAAGGACAGAAGGGAAAGAGGTGGGTATCCTGAACTCAGGAAGGATCTGAAATAGGAAGTGAAACCCACCCTCGGAAAGACTAAGCAAAACCTCCTCTTGAGGAGGGGATCGGAGATCTGCCATGGCACAGTCAGAGGGAGAGGAGACGGAGAGGGAGGAGGTCGCCGCTCCAAGCACACCCTTGGCCCTTGGCCCGCGCCCTCGTTCCGCCATTCGCAGCTTCAGCTTCGGAGACCCACGCTCACGGAAACCTCCCGACTCGGCTGGGGGAGAGCAGAGTTCCGAGAGCTGGTCCAGGGCTGGAGAGGGGAGGGTGCAGCCAGTAAAAGAGGCAATGGCAGTCGGGAGCAGTTGTCGAACCCAGTGTGAGGATGAGAAGTTAAGACAGCCACTGGGGCAGAGTCCCCACCCTGCGGCAACCTTCCTAATCAGTGCCTGGAGAGAATCAGTGCAACTAGTACACAGCCCACCACGCCCGGCTCTGCGCCTGCCTCGAGGCAGTGGTCCCATGCCTCTCTGCAGCGTGAGTGGAGAGCAGTGGGGAACCTTGGCAGTGAGCCGCGGTGGCTCCCAGGGATCCGGCCAAGGAGCGGATGGGGGCTCCAGCGCCACAACTGGAGGGAGATGCAGATGGAGGTGGATTGCGTGGCTCCATGCCCTTCTCACTCCAACATCAGGCAGGAAGCATGAGCTGGGTTGCCAGGACTCAGTGCCCACCCTGAACTCTCTCTGGGAGCACCTTGAGTCTCGGCAGCTTGGGCAAGCGCCTTCTGATCCTGGCAACAATGGGACGAACCCACGGACTTCAGGACTCACCCTGAACTATTAATGTGAGCACCAAGAGGGTCTCCTTACAGCTAGCACATATGAACCTTGCATGAACCCATAGCGACAGATTAGATGAAAAGCAGCACACTGGGAGTCTGAAAAACAACAACATACTCCATACAGCAGACCCGAGAAAAATTCTCCAACTCTATTCTAGAACTAATCTTTAGACTCAGTTCATACCCTGAACTAACACAGTGAGAATGGGCCAGGGAGATTTCAAGCACTTATACCAAGCATCATAAGTTTGTCTGGTGCCCAGCTGCAAGGGGTGGGGAATGTTAATGGTGGAGATCAGGAGGAGGTGGGAGGAGAAGAAACGGCCTCTGGCATCAAGGCAATGGGACAGAGCCAAACGGGTCACCGAGGGCGCCACGCTGCTCCGCAGTGGTCCCCACGGCTGCTCCACTGTGGGCCCCGTGGCTGCTCCGCTGAGGGCCCCGCTGAGGGCACCTCACGGACTGGGCCTGCCCCCACCCATAGCGCAGCAACGAGGCAGAGCCAGGCAGTCTGCTGTGAGCATACGTGCTTTTCCACCTCCGACCATGGCAGTTTGTGTACACCCATGTATGCTATAGTATAGTCTGAGGCAGCTGTATCTCTTCCCAAGGCGAGAGTCCAAGGATATAGATAAACCCAGGAGTACAGTTATTATCACAGGGAAGACGACTGATTGAGTGGTAGGGCAACGGAGATGAGGGAGGAGAAAAATAGAACGATCAAATGGGCCATCATCTGTGTAACTGAGTAACAAAGGTGAAGGTAACATTATGTAGGACAGCATCCAGAGCTAATTCCCTTCTATGTTCTCTATAATTCTGTATTTCCTCAATCGTTTTTGTATTAACAGAAGTGAAGATAACTTTATATTATACAGCATCCAGTGCAAATTCCCTACTATCTTCTGTATAATTTGATATTTCCTTTAATGTTTTTGTGTTAAGTAATGTGAAGATAACATTATGTAATACAACATCCAGTGCTAATTCCCTACTATATTCTGTATAATTTTGTATTTTTGGTATTGTTTATGGCTTATTCTGGTTCATATGTCTCCATTCTTTTGTCTTTGAAATAAAATTTAAAAAAAAGAAAAGAATGCCAAGCAGAGGTTTTCTCTTCTGCCCTGGGTTTACACTGACCTCAGCGGGCTAGGGCCAAAATATTGACTATCCTCTTAGCCCAATTATCTTTTTAATTTTTTGGTCTCCAAATCTCAGTTGTTAAACTTCCAGAAGAGAAGCTTAATGTTATTGCACTGTAATAAAGGCAATAAACTTATCATCTATCTGAATATCAAAATTCCTTTGAACATAAAATGGAACTGTTATTTTCTTAACCATGGATATCCTATCATTTACATCCCTATAGAATGTTAACAGATAATATTTACGTTGTACATTGTACATTGAAATTAGAAACCAAATCCATACATAACATCACCGCATGACAAGCATGATGACATTTTGTGACATACTTAAATTTCCATTTTGACATAACATAACCCTTTAAACCAATCAGCTCTATCTAATACCTAAGAAACTTTAATCTGTTATCCTTTAATGAGATATCCATAAGTTTTTAAAGCAAAGGTGTGAATCTGAACAAAGAGCCTTATCATAAGCAATCCTTGCTTTACATTTTGAAGACCTGTACATCTGGGATCATGAATACATTTTAATACACTATGAGATTAACAATAATAAATTACTGTACACTTGTGAGAACCTTTGTTTCTTAATTTAGGTTTGTACTACGCACATCTTTCATGAGAACACCTTATGAGGTTGGGTTTAGCCTCATCCTGTTTATCAGCTGTAGAGCAATCTCTGGCACATCACTGTCACAGAACCGCACATCAGCTCCCCGAACGGTAGGATCAGCTTCCTCAGACATGAGTTCATGGTACAGCTGGATAACACACTCTGGTATCCAAATAGGTCGTTCAGCATGCTCTGGAGAAACACAAGCATATCCTCTGCCCCAGTAGCGGACTGGGTCCCTCCACTGTCCAGTATGGAGATCTCCCCAAAGGACCATTCCTAGCTTCTTTTAATGCCAGTTGCAAGGGAGACAGCTTCAGAAATGGTTGTACTCCCTGAGAGGTGGAGGGCACCTGTGTTGTGGCCATATTTCCCCTAGCTGAAGAGGTTGGGATAGCCACCTGTGCCTCAGTCAAATTAATTGGGCATTGTAAAACAGTATTTGCAAGAAAACACCTCTCTGGTGGGGAAAAGTCCTTTTCACCCCCCCACCCCACCCCTCCTTCCTTATTAACTTGGACACGATTTGAGGGCTCAGGCTGTATAGGCAGTGCCATCGCTTTGCCCTCCATGTCTCGCTGAGGCTTGGGCCTTGAATTTAAAATAATGTTCGAGGCTGAGTCCTCTTCTCATGAGCATCCAAAAAAGAAAAGTGAATACAGGAATCAAGCATGCAAAAAACACTGCTGTACACATACACTCCTGTAATTCTTGAGACCATACCTGCCTCATTTTTAACTGCTAGTAACTCAGTAAACACCTCTTTTCGGTTTTTCTTCTTGCCTTAGAGAACCCATATCCCCCGTGCTTTACACCTGACCTGCCAGCGCTGAATACTGGCTCACCAATTCACTTCCGCCTCTGTTGCATGCTTTTTGGAAGCGTTCTGACCACCCACCTATTCCTACCGGGGTCACTTCACAGTCGCTAATTGTATGGATTCTTGGGTTCTTGCTGTACCTCAGGAAGGAGTGGTGGTGAGAATGAGGAAAACATAAAAAAAGCGGCATAAAGCTGGGCTCGGGGGAGGTCCTCCCTCTTCTGAGCGGAGACGGGGAACTGCCAATTTTTGATACTATAGTTTATTTACATTTAATTCAAAATATGTTCTAACTTACCTTTCAACTTTTACTTCATCCTACTAGTTATTTAGCTGTGTGCTGTTTGGTGTTGAACTTCCAAGATTTGGAAATTTTCCAAGCCTTTTTGTGATACTGATTTTTAACTTACTTTTGTTATGATCTACACACATGTATTATATTAGTTTACTTATTTAAATTTGTTCAAATTTGGTTTTTTTGTCCCAGGTTATGATCTATTTGATGAATATTCTATATACAGTGAAAAAGCATGAATATGCTGCTGATATCTGGGTAAATTGTCCTGTGTCATTTTTAGGTAAAGTGGTTGATAATATGGTTCAGATCTCCTATGCTCTTACTGATTACCTGTTGGTCCTACTGATAATTGAGAGTTAAAGATTTCAACAATAATTTTGTATTTGTCCCTATTTTGTAAAGAATTTACTCCTCCCCCATACCAAGAATTTTTTATATAACCTCAAGAACGTAGATAATACTAAACTATAATAAAATAATTAGAAAGTGATTGTTTACTATTGTTTTTAAATAACTTTATTGAAATATATTATTTATATACCACAATTTCACCCTTTAAAGTGTTGTAATATGGTGGATTTAGTATATTTACAGAGTCGTACAACCATCACAATTATGTAATTGTAGAATATTTTCACCCCCCCAAAGAACCTTCTAAACCAATTCTTCCTCTCCTTCTGGTCCTGGAAATCACAGCTATATTTTTATCTCTATGCACTTGACTATTCTACACATTTTATGTAAATAGAATCATACCTATTGTTCATTTGTGTCTCACTTCTTTCACTTAGCATAATATTCTCACAATTCGTACATGTTGTAGTGTACATCAGTGCCTCATTCCTTCTGTAGTTAATAATATTCCTCTGTATAGCTATATCCAATGTTAACACTGCTCCCACTTCCATTATGAATACTTCTTACATATTCATATACAGGTTTATGTAAGGACATATGTTTTACGATTTGCATGTATACCTAGGAGTGGAATTTCTGCCTCCTATGGAAATTCTCTAACTTTTGGAGGAATTCCCCAGCTGTTTTCAAAGAAGTTGCACCATTTTGTAACCCTACCAGCAATGTATGAGAGTTCCAGTTTTTTGACATTTGTTACATTCTTTTAACATCAGTAGGTGTGAAGTGGTAACTAATTGTGGTTTGATTTGCATTTCTCTGATGATTAGTGATATTAAGCATCATTTTGGGTGTTTATTGAACATTTTCAAGCATTTGTAGGAAAAATATCTATTCTATTTCAACACTTTTAAATTGGTTTGTCTATTTATTATTGTTTTATATACTTTTAAAGTATATTCTTGATACTCTTTATGAGACACATGCCCAGCATTTTGCCATTCAGTGGACTGTCTCTTTTACTTTTGCAAATTGTGGTATTTGAAGAATAAATTTTTAAAAGTTTGATGAAGTTCAATTTGATATTATTTTCTTGTTACTTAGGTTTTTGGTATTATATCTAAGAAAACATTTCCTAATCCCAAATCATGAAACTTCATTCTTTCCCATATTTTCTTCCAAGAGTTTTACAGTTTTAGCTGTTATATTTACATCCATAATTTATTTTGATTAATTTTATACATGGTCAGAGGTAGAAGTGCAACTTCATTCTTTTTCACATAGATATCCAATTGTTCTCAGACCATTTTTAAAGAAGATTCTCCCCCACTGAATCATCTTGGAACTCGTATTGAAAATCATTGACCCTAAGTGTAAGGGCTTATTTCTGGACTCCCATTCTGTTGAGCTATATTTCTGTCCCTATGCCAGTACCACCCTGTCTAAACTACTGTAGCCTTGTGGTTTGGGAATTTTAAAAGGCAAAATTCACTTTCTTTCAATATAGTAAGTGGTATAAAAAGGCAGAAATTTTCCTTGTTGTTATTTGCATAATGTATCTTCTTAACTAATCATCATATAACTTGAGCAAACATTGTACTAATTCATACATGAGATGCTTAGAAGTTTTATTTAATCATGTATTTTGTGTCTATAATTTAAATATGTATATCTTATTATTGCCTTTTTAATGAAAAATTATCTTTTAAAATTACTAAGAAATAAAAACGTCTGTTTTATTTACTCATACATTAACCATTTTCTCAACTTTTCATCCCTTCATGTAGTTCTGAATTTCCATGTGGTATTATTTCCCTTCAGCATGTAGAACTTCCTTTAACATTTTTTTTTAGAACACATCTGGTCATGACAAATTCTCTTAACTTTCTTAAAATCTGAAAATATCTTTATTTCACTCTCATTTTTGAAAGCTGAGTTTACTATATATAGAATTCTAGATTCCAGATATTTCCTTCCTTTTGCAATTTAAGATTGTTTTTTCATTGAATTAATTCTGGCTTGCTTTGTTGCTGACTAGAAGTCATCAGTAATACTTGTTACCTTGTAATTAATTTGACTTCCATTTTCTTTTCTGATTACTTTTCAGATTTCCTATCTTTGATATTTCACAGTTCTGTTACTATATGCCTATAATTGGTTTTTCTTTATATTTATTCTTCATGCGATTCAGTTAGCTTCTTAGATCAGCATACTGATAGCTAGAACTAGCACGTTTATCATTAAATTTGAAATATTTAGCTCATTATTAATTCAAATACTTTTTTCTGCCCAATCTCTTACTTCTTCTACTGCTCTAGTTACATACATTTCACACTGCTTGATTTTTTTTATGAGACACTGAGATTCTTTTTCTTTTCTTCTTCAATCTTTTTCTTATGCTTCATATTGCTGTCTTCAATTTGCAGATCCTTTATTTTTTAGTGTACAGTATGTCATATCTAGTGAATTTCTGATTGATATTAGAAATACTAACATTTTCAATACTGCATTCTCCACTTCTAAAATTTTTACTTACCCTAGGCATGGTGGTACATGCATGTAAATCCAGCATTTAAGAGGCTAAGGCAGAAGGATAGCTGTGAGTTTGAGGTCAGCCAGGGCTACATACTGAGTTCAAAGTCAGCCTCGACTACATAGTGAGACCCTACCTCAAAAAATAAACAGATAAAATATTTAAAATTGCATTAAGTTAAAATTTTTTCTGGTTCTTTTTTTATACTTCTTGCGAGAGCCCCCACCTGTTCACTCATTATCCCAATACAGTATTTCTGTTAAATCTTTGATCATATTTTTTGAATTCTAATTACAATGTTTGTTTTCCTTGGATCTGTTTTCACTGACAATTTTTTTTTGTCATGAGGAGTAACATCAAATAAAATTTTTATTATATGCTGGACATTAAACTGCTATAACATTGACAGTTGGAATATAGTTGCTTTCTTTTTAATGTGTTTAGGGTTTTTCTTATTCATTAATTAATTAACTGACAGATCAACTTGATCCTATTGGGGCTTGATTTTAGGCTTTAAGTATGTCTACAGTAGTGTATGTTCTAAGGCTAATGTATCATTTCCCCAAAGTTATGCCTTTCCTGAGGTCTCAGTGCAAGCTTTCTTCTAAATTATAACCTTTTGGAGGTCTTAAGTGGACAGTCAGGGGTGTTCCCTAAATTCTCTCTACTTACTGGTGGGAACTCTAAAGTCTTTCAACAATCTGAAATCTCTGGAATCTTCATTCAGTTCATAGCCCCAAGGGCCTGTTCTCTGCCAGGCTTTGCAGATCTTTACCCAGTGCTGGTTTAGCCTCACTGTTCAACCAAATAAGCAAGAGAATCCGCGTGCAGGTTTCTGGACTTCCTTGCCTGTACTGCTGCCTCATCTCTGGTGTTCTGCTCCTTAACATAGTATCAGTTGGCTCATTGTTTGTGCCCTTCATTCTTCTCTCCTCCCAGGGAGACTGACCTCTCTTTGGTTTCCACAATTTTGTATTCTGAAGAGGGTCCCTAGGCTGGAAGCTAGCGAAAATGCGGAATTCTTTTTTATCTCAAGGCTATAGTGTCACATCACCCATAGTCTAAATGTGAAAACGATTTATTTATTTATTTATATAAACTAGTAGTTGTGTATCGCGGGATGCTAAGTCCAATCTTCACTTCTCCATCACGGATGGAATCATAAATTCTTAATTTGAAAAGTTTGTTTAACATACAACAGCTACTTTATCTTTCGTTTTCAGTCATCAATATCTAAAGTCGTTAGGGTACCATTCTATCGATTCCTATGTCTACTGAATCTTATTCATGGTACTTTTTACTATGAGGTTTACAATTTTTGAACTTTAAACTGATAAGAACAGATACTACACTATATCTTAGCCAAAAGGTCGAGAAGCGATACAGTCTTTGAATGTGAGCTGTTATTTGTTGGATCTTGATTTGTGAAGATCCTAGAAGTTGTTGGGAGTACAGGGCATGCTTTTCTGCAGAAATGATTTGTAGTTGCTATTCATGGAAGCCAGGAGGCGCTACCACCTTGGGTCCACTTGGACCCATCTCGAGCCTGATTTCGCGCTGAGGCAAATCTCATGTTGTGCCTTTCTACCTTGCGTCAGTGGCCTGGTCTGATCTCGCTATGACATTGGAGCTCACTCTCCAAGTACTTCCCCCTTCTCAGTTTCTAGTTACTCACCATTCCTTACTCTGATTTCAGTATTTTTTTGTTTTGGTTGGGCACTGATGCACAGAAGGCAATCACTCAAACTTTCAGCTAGCTCCCTGTTGGGTTTTTATGGGGTTTTTTGGAGGAGTTTGGGGACACAATTTAGCCCCTTCTTCCAAAAAAGAAAAAAAAATCAACTGTTGATATTTATTATGCGTCCTAACAATAGCACTGTCATTTGGTCAGTAATTTGATTCGCGTGAGTTCTCTAAGGTATCCTGAGGGAAGATCGGGAGTTCTGCGCTCAGAAGAGCTCTCAACACTCTCACTGGAACTCCTCATTGTGGCACATGCTGTATACTGTGTCCAGTGAAGTGGATTTGAAAGGTATATTTTAAACTGGATGGGAACTTTTTTGCCAGGAACAACAACAAAAATCAGATACTTCTGCTCCTGATTTTAGTACTGTATCAGATTCATTACAAAAAAAAACTAGTGATAATATGATTAGGTATTATGTCAGCCAAATTTTTTTAAAAAATGTATGAGCATCATGTGAAACATAAATTTACATGCATTATCCTTTACTATTGCTTAACTCTATATATTGTTTCTTGAGATGTTAGCTAATATACCATAAAGCAATAACATCAGCAAAATATTTCAAAAATACGCAGTCAGGATAAGAAGATAATTTTCTACAGTACATATTTTTCACTGATGTTAGAAATTATCTAGTATTTAATACATTACATTCCAAAGAGAAAAACTTCTTTTAAATATTAGACAATAGGGCACATACAAGAGGGGAATATAGTGGTATTTCTTGCTAGGGTAAAAATGGTTAAAAACAAAACAAAAAAGTTGTATTGACAGAACTAAAATGCAGTCCCATTGGTAAAACAAGACAGAAAAAGGAAGAAAAACAAAGCTGAAGATTTGAATAAAAAAATACCTGAACACGAGAATTATGGAGGTTTTGCTGTGCAGTTGAGTGGAAGACAGAGGTTTGTAAACCTGTCTCAGGTTCTGGGGTTTCCTAAGTTCTGTTCAGTATTGAAATACCCAGAAAGCTACTTGTTTTTTCAATGTATCAAGTTGAAAACAAAACAAAAAACCAAAGGACATGTATCTTTGTAAACAACTTCCATAATAAGAGCAATATTTTATGAAAATTGATGAAACATTTGATAAGTGAAATTTTTAAAAAGGTTTAAAGAATATAGTTCTGTGTGTGGTAATTTTGTATGAACAAGACACTTAAAACAGCTTAATTTCATTCACTTTGAAATAGAAGAGGAATGACTATAAGAATCTTTTGCATCATGCAGATGTTTGATATTCATTTAGTAGCAAGCTTTTTTTCCCAACAGCATGTTACCTATCACATATACTTTATAACAAATTGAATCTAATCTTTCTCAAGGTAAATACTATCACAATCACTTAAAACATTATTACTTCAAAAAATGTGTTAGAACATTTGGAAAATAGTCGAAAATGTTTCACAGCTTTGTAATTTTTTCTGAAAACAAAAATATAAATGTCACATATATAAAAATCTCACATCTGCACATTTTAAAATCAAAGAAATAAGCAATTTCTAATCTGCTTACAAAACTGTCAGATAAATGGTTTTGAAACCATCTTGCAACCACTTGCTGAAAATTTCTAACTGTTGCATCATCTACTTTGCTGAGGAAACTTGTACATAGTAGGGAAAAGGGATATTTATTAGTGAAATTACATTTTAAAATCTTTTGTATAACTGATGGATGGAATGGTAAAACAAGTGTTACAATTAGAAACCAAAGGTCTCAAGTTTTAGCTTTAAGTTTTGTGAGATTTGGCAATTAAATCACAGTATGAAAGTAAACTCTTCTTAGAACTAGAATTTTGAATGGCTATATTACAGTGTTTAACAAGAAATAATTATAAAAGGAAATATACTCACCCCATTGCTTTTATTTGTGCTACTAGTAAATTTTTAATGATTTTTATTTCACTTTTATGTTTTACATTTTAATATAGAAGTAAGCATATGTGTATTGGGATACACGTACAAATGTTCTTTTGTAATGAAGAGAAGCACAAACAATTTTGATTGGTTCATTCCTTAACCAAGCATTATAATAACTGCATATAATTAAGTTTTAAAATAACCAACAATTCTCTATTTTTCTTAAAGAAATTTACACAAGTAAAAATTTGTTTCACAATGTGTAAAATGAGAAAAAGAAAGGGATCAAAACCACCACTGGGCATAATTATAGTTGAAATTTTAGTGCATATACTTAATTTGTCTAGATTGTTTTATGAATATTTCTCTCTATATAGATAGATATATCTGACTCAAATACAGGCTCATCTTTCACTTAAAATCATTTCCTTTATACCTTGTGGAATTGTTTATAATGAAGTTTAAGTAAGGTTTTGGTACAGATTGAAGTTTTAAGAAATAACACTGCAAGACAAAGTCCTGTTGTCTCTAAGGATGGATCTCCATAATCAGCCAGCTGTAAGGTGGTGACATTTGTTGCATTTAGTCCACTGCTTATCATTTTCATGGCCTTTATCTAGATTCTAAGCATGTGGTTTAACTATAAAGAGAAGTTTCCAAGAAATAGTCTGACCAAATTTTGTGGTTTTCAAATTGTCCTCTGTTCATATGGCCTATGTAACGAAGCAGAGAAACTGAAGGGGAAGAAGATCTTGGCAAGGCTTCAGTTTCTTTTCACCATTACAACAGGGTCCCACAGCAGTAATGTATGGTTTATGGACTAGAGCTATTAATCACATGCAACAGGACAGAGAATTGAACCCAGATAGGATAGAGAATTGAAGCCTCTGTATCTTCAAAGGCAGTTATCGTTTAGTGGTGTGGTCTTGGACACAAACGCATACAACATTTTTTATCAATGACTAATATTACCAGAGAAAACAGTCGTTGACACAGCAAGCGAAACCTAGCAGGGAAATGAAAACTAAGAAGAGGAAGTCACATTCTCAATGACCAGATTAGAATCAAAATAAAATTGGAGAAGTAGTAAGAAGTAAACAAAAGCAAGTCATTTGGGTGGGCTCAAACAAGCAGGGGAAAAATACTAAGTTTCAAAAGGAGGAACGACCAACTACGGGTTAGCAAGTATTACAGAAGAGAACAGGGATTTTCCAACAAGGATCATTCATATGGTGCTACCCTTTAAAAAGCAAACAGTACTGTAAAATGTATTCCTTACTACAGTTTCCCTTAAGTCCTGATTCCTAGTTGAGGGTCATTTCAAACTTTTAAGAGCTTGTTCTTTTTACAGAAATGCGATTCAGTGTTAGCAAATCTGAAGAATCTAACCACTCAAAAGTCTGAAATAGTAACAGAGGAAAAACTAGTTTCATTGTAATATTGAAAGAAGATGATTTTTTTTCTCTTGAAAGAGATGAAGTAATGGAATAATAGTCTTTCAAGAAGAGCATAGAGTTAACAAGATGAAAGAGTAATTGAAATCAGGCTCCTAAGTACCTCACATAAAAGTAGCTCAGTTGTACTCAACTTTCATGAAAGACTGAATGAGAAAATTAAGTCATATTGTGTTAGAAAGTAGTTAATTTAAAAAACATATGGAATTTTTTTAAAAAGGATTGGATGAAAATTACCACTGTAACAATCTGGTGGAATTTCCACTGACTGATTTCTAGTTTTCTGCGCTGGTGGACTGTGGTAAAATACAGGAAGGGGTTAAACATAAATTTTTAAATTTCCTGTTCAGACCCCAACTCTTGTGGTTTTTTTGTCTTAGACAGGAGCTAAGATAAATATTTTGCCCCAAGACTTGAAAGCTATAAAAGAGGGAGTAAGTTTGTAGTTTGTTCTTGCTTTAAAGAAATGTAGTTGGTATAGCCTTAAATCTTTGTGCGTATCAGTAGCAGATATCTGACAGCAGACCTACTAAGAACCTGGAATGTATAGACAGCGGGTAAAACTTTAAGGAAAGAGTGTTTTTCATTTATTTTCCTGATTATGCTATTTTTCGTTTTTAAAACTTTTACTTACTTATTTTACAAAGGTCATATATTAACTACAGGATAATTAAAAGGCAGAGACATGAACAAAAAAATGCACGTGCAATCCCAAAGCTGAGGGCAGAAAATCAGCAACATTTTGGTCTATATCTTCTGCGACTTTTTTCGACTTTACACGTCGGTATAAAATACTGTGTAACGTAAGTTGAAGTTTCATATGTACTTCAAACGGTTACACAGCAGGCAATGTTCTAGTATCATGAACTGTATCAATATATTAGATTTCCACGGTCATTTTAAATGACTGCCATAATTTGCATGATCCTTACCTCTGGTCACTTAAGTATTTCCGATTGTTCATTATTAATAACTTCAGTAAGTATCCGTAATATTGTTTTGGTTTTTCCTTAAGCATATCAAGAAGAGCATTAGAACAGGGACGATATAGGGTTTTTACTCAACCAACACATATTTACTGAACATTTATTTGTGCTGGACACGGCATTAACTGGGAAGAAGAGAAGTGGTTAAGGCAAAAATCTCCACTTTCGATTAACTTTCAGTATCCTGGAGTAGGAGCTGAGAAATAGGCGACAACATGCTCCACCTTTTTTAAAGTAAATCTAAATTGCTGGGTTAGGGCTCACCTAATATATATAACAGGTTCTAGAATTAAAATCTCTACAGTTAAAAATTGTTGCCTTTGTGTTTAGCAAATACCTACCCAGGACTTCAGCCACTGTGTAAGAACCACAGGCAGAGAAGGGACCAGGAGAGGGGAGGGGAGGCAAAGGTAGGGGAGGGTGGGGGGGGGAGAGACGGGAGGGCAGAGCAGAGGAGACAGAAGAGCAGAGGGGAGGAGGGGTGAGGAGGGGTGAGGAGGGGAGCGAGCGGAGGGGAGCTCCTGGGGCCTCGGGGCCACTGTTTCGCCCTTCCTCGTCTCCCACGGGCATCGGAAACAAAATCTCGCGCGCTTCCATTTTGCCCGGGCCGGGCAGCGGCGGCTCTGAAGCTGCGCGCGAGGCTGCTCAGCGGGGTCAGAGTGGGCGGAAGGCAAACTTTGCTACGTGTTAACTTGGTCGGCGCCACGCGCTTCTGGGAAGCGATTGGGGAGACAAACACTGTGCAGCAAGGTTTTCTGAAAATAAAAGTCTTTCAGAAGGAGGAGGAGCAGCAGGGCCGTCGCTCCCGGGCTCGAGCACCCACGCCGGCGGGGACCGGTGTCCGCAGGTGGCCGCCAGTCCCGGCCTCCGCGCCCTGCGGCGTGCGGCTGTGGTCCGGCGGCAGCCGAGGGAGACGCGCCTTCCACGCGCGCTCGCGGACACGGGTTTCCCCGCGTGGGACGCGGCCTCCCGCAGCAGACGCTCCTCCAGCCGGGCAGCGGCCTCGCCCTCGCGCCCCGGGAGCGGGCACCCCGCGGAGCGCAGCGGACCCCTGGACAGCGCGAGCCGCCCCCCCCCCGCGCGCCCCGGCCCCGAGGGGCGGGGGAGATGCCGCGGGGGGCGGGCGCGACGCGCGGGGAGGGGAAGGGGTTCTCGCGCGATTGGGCGAGGTTTCCGGTGTTGTGACTGAAACCCGTCAATATGGCGGCGATCGGCCGCGGCCGCTCTCTGAAGAACCTCCGAATACGAGGTAAGCCCGCCGCAGCCTGCACTCCTTACCCGCTGCCCGGGCCCGCCACCCTTAGCACTTGTCTTCTCCTGGCTCTGGGGGCGGGAATCGAGCTGGAACGCTGGCCGGAGCCAGGGCAGTCGCTGCCGGCCTGAGAGCGAATCCTAACAGGGGCTGTGTGTGTCTGTTTCGCGCAGGGCGGAATGACAGCGGCGAGGAGAACGTCCCGCTGGATCTGACCCGAGGTAACGCGGGGCGCCGCGGGCGCCGGCGAGGCCGCGCTGCTGGGGAGGAACCGGGCCGGGCGGGCCGGAGGCAGGGGCGGGCCGCGCGAGGGTGCGGCGGGGGCGCGGGGGCAGAGCCGAGTCTTCCCGGACCCGCTTCCCCGGCGGAGCCCGCGCCCGGCCTTGGGTGGCTGCGGGCGTGGGGGTGGCATGGCTGAACTTGCGGAGCCTGCGACCTTGGGGGTTCCCTCGATCGCCCGGGGAGCCTCTCACACCTCTCCCGAAGTTCGTGCCCCGAGTCCTGGGAATGGCCGGAGGGAGGTAGAGGTTGTTATTTAGGTCGCTGGAGGATGTTTGAGGGAAGCGCGACCACATCCTGCCCTCCCCGTCCCCCGGAGCAGATTCCGGACTTGCTTTGGGTCTTGTTGACTGCGTGACTGCGTCTCTCGTTGTCCACCCTTCGGGGAGGCTTGCAGCGAGGGTAACTCGGTGTGAGACCCGGAGCCAGCCCTCCCTGCGCGGCGTCTGGGTTACCCTGCGCAGCTGCTCCCCTTGCCTGAGCCCCTGGGTCTGTAGCTGACGGAGGACCGCCCCCTCACTCTGCTGCAGGTTCATTGTTTACCTTCTGCAGTGGAGATGGGTTTGTTTACACCTTCGGAGCTGGGTAAATGCGGTTGTATTTTTAAGAATTGAATCCTGCTGCTTAAACCGTATTTTTGCCAGTCACCGTCCTGGAATTTATTCAACAATATCTCGCGGAAGAAATAGTACTGTTGTTGTGTTCGAGATTCTTTTCTTTTTCACAGTAAAAAGGATTTAGTGTGCTGATTACGAGGGTCAAGCTGTATCTCAAGTGGGCTGTAGCTTGGAAAGTCACCTGGTTTAGTTGTACAGTTTCTTTTTGAGATCTGTGAAACATTTTAAGAAGTTTTGGTTTTCTTTTATTTTCTTTTTATTTCTGAGACAGGGTCTTGCTATGCAATTCAGGCTGGCCTTGAGCTCACTTTGTAGCCCAGGCTGTTCTGATCTCTTACCGAACCTCCTGCCTCAGCCTTCTGAGTGCTGGGATTACAGTCGTGCACTACCAAGCCCAGCGGAAGTTTTTTGTTGTTTTTTTTGAAAGTCTCAAACATTCTGTTTTTAAGATCAGTGTTATTTTTTACTCCATGTTGTACACAGTGTAATGGTTTATATACAGTATTTGTTAGATGTGGGTTTAGTTGAGGCTTATCTCTTGAAAGCGTACTACATTTTCTTGTATTTCATAATGTAAAATTACTGGTATATAAACGGTCAGTTTTGATTTAGCTACAGGAGTTCATTTTCGTAATTTAATATTTTATTCTAAAAGTTGATTTGGGGTGAACCTGTTCTTTGTAAAAGCAGGAGAATTCGTAAAATAGTATACAGTAGTAGTGCATAAGCATGGAAGTGGCAACTAATTAGATCACTAGTGCACTAATTTTGTACTTTTCAGCAGGTGGTTTTAGAATTAGTGTAGAAAGAGGTGAAGCTTTTGACTTTAGTGCAGCAGTTTGGAAGCATAAAGCACATACACGAGAAGTCTGCTTAAAATGTGTTTTTTAGTAAAACCTCCTAACAAAATCAGGATAATCCCTACACACCTAAAACTCAGTATTTTACTTCTCTAATATATAGTTTATTGGACATATATACAGGCATATTTTTTTGGGTGAGGTGAAAAGAGTAATTATTAGGTTACCTGGAGGCTAGTTTCTACGTTAGAAACATGGTTGGACGTAGTGCTGGAAATAAACTGTAGTTGTACTTTGAGTTCCTTCCTGGCTGTGGTGGTTTGATTTGATAACTTTAATTTACTCCATTTTTACTCAGGAATACAGATGATTCTTCTATATTTACTGTTTAAAACGTTGCATTACCTGAAATTTATTAAACACCGTTCCCCTAGGATTAAACGTGCAGAAAATGTTCTTTCTACTTGCTCTGATAAAATGTAGTACTTCATTTTAGGATAAAATACACAGCCATTTGAAACTTACTGCAAAAGCAATATACAATTAAGAATGAGAAGTTACAAGAGAATTGTATCCCTAAATTTAAAGAAGTTTAGAATAAAACATAATCTGATAGGGACATGATTGTTTAGAGAAGCTGTTATTCTGACACACATTTCATTGTTCAAAGAAGGCTTGTGGATCTAATAGGAAGTTTATGAGAAATTAAATGTTAGTAATATTTTGAGAATGGTGAAGTAGTCTGGATTTCAGCTGAAAGGCAGGATTGCATTACAATATGTACAAAGATAAAAGTTTGGACAAGCAAAATATTTAAAAGTGTTCATTCTTATTTAAATTTTTTCTGTAAATTTTTTGAGAATTCAATAAAACTTTTTATAAATAGATGTTATAATCATTATATCCTGAAGGAGCTATCAGGGTATAGTAAAAGAGAGGCTGACTGTAAAGTCAAGTTTAGGGTGTAATTTCAGCTATGGGATTTAATAATTGTTGGATTAGTTAGGGCAAGTTACTTGACCTTGTTGAACCTGTGGGTTCCTCATCTCCAAAACAAGAGGTAATTTCAAAGAGCTGGTAAGAATGTGAGGCGTAAAGGAGGTACTTTTAAATAAGTATGCAGCATAGGACACCATAGTTTTGAATGATGTTAAATGTTAGTAGTCTTCCTACATTGTGAAATCAGAATTCTTTAAATCACATTACAAATACTTCAGATGTTTTGAATAGTTTTTTAAACAAGGAATCAGAGTTTCAAGTTTGAGACCTTGTATTATTTTAATCAGGTACATCTAAAATAGAACTTATAGCTGAGTACATGGCCACACACGCTTGCTACCTGGCATTCTGGGAGGCTGAGGCAAGAAGAGTGCAAGTTCAAGCCCAGTTTGAGTGATTTAGCAAGACTGTCTCACAATAAAAAGTAAAGGCTGGGAAGTACCTCAGTGCTAAAACCCTTGGTTTCATCCTCAGTACTCCAGAAGGAAGCAAGGAAAGAAGGAAAGAAAGGAAGAATTGTCAAGTCATGTGTGGTGATGTTTGCGTGTAATTCCAGCTACTCAGGAGGCTGAAATAGAAAGATCTCAAGTGTGAGGCCCGTCTGAGCAATTTAGTGAGACCCTGCCTCAAAGTTTAAAACAAATGTGCAAAGCCTTGGGTTCAATCTCCAGTACTGAAAAAAAATGAAGAAAGGAAAAATTTCTTGATGGATTAATTTTGACCTAGTTTAGAGACTCATTCTAGTAGATTTTACAGTAATCTTTTTGGTAATTGCTTTCAGTTTTGTTCAGACACCTGCTCCTCTCTAATTTGTGAAAGTCCCTAATATTTGCTATTGATATTATTACGCATCGTCTCTATATTTCATGCCAAAATGTACAGTACTTTGAAACCCAGATCTTTGGCCACTTCCACAGTAAGAATAGGCTTTTTGTTTTTTTTTAACGTCTCTTTCTGGTACTGGACGTAACTTGAAAAGATACAGAACAGTATTTTTACTGAGTAAACCGTTGCTATGATAGTCTTCAACCTAAATGCCAAGAACATGGACATAATTATGTTAAAATGTAATTACTAAAGTATAACATTAAAAGTCTTACCTAATTTTATAATTTTTGATTATTTTATATCTTTACTTTTCCATTAATAAGAAAAACATTGAGTGTCTTTGTTGCTGAAGAGTGGGAAAGTTATCTGAAATGATAGAGATTTGAACAATAACTTTTTTTCTGATCACTTCTAGTTGAGGAATTACTTATTTAATTGCGTACTTTTGATCTGATGAAACAAACATTGACTGAATGTCATATACCGAATGCTGAATTAAATGCTGGGAAAATAAAATAGAGGTTTTACTCTCTTCTAGAGTTTACTGGAACAGACATAAAAAAGTGATATGGTATGGAACAGTAAATTAAGTAATCAAAGCGTACAAGGAACAGACGTAACCCAGTAATAGCCAGAGGAGAGAATGAATAACTGGTGGGTAGAGAATCAGATGATTCAGACTGGTCAAATAATAACAATGATGGACAAAGATGTGTGGGCTTTTTAGGGTATATACAGAACCTTTGGAAAGGGAAAGTCAGTAGGAAGACAGGCAGCCTAGAGGGATACTAGTACAATCTGAGAAATGATGGACAAACGGACTAGCATAATGTCTACAAAAATTAAGTTGAGTGTATGTTAGGATGGAAGAATCAAGTAATTTCCTTTCTTTACATTCCAAGCTGACTTTGTGATCCCTCTGTTCTGTGCAGAATACTTTTATTTCTTCTCTCCCTCTCACTTTTCTGTTTATTTTTGTGGTACTGATGATCTAATGGGGGGGCACTTTACCACTGAACTGTAATCCAAGCCCTTTTCAAATTGTTTTTACTTTAAATTTTATTATTATTATTACTATTTTCATTATTTTTGCCGTACTGGGGATGGAACCCAGGACCTTCTCACTGATTCCTAGCCCTTTTTTATTTTTTATTTTAAGACGCGGTCTTGCTAAGTAGTTCATTTGCTTCCGCTGTGCTCAAACTTGTAGTTTCCTGCCCTTAGCCTTCCAGAGTGCTTGGCTTACAGAAATATGCTATCACATTGGCTGGCCCCTGTTTATTTTTTGAGACACAATCTCACTTAAGTTTCCCAGGTTGGCATTGAACTTGTGATCCTCCTGCCCTGGTGTCCTGAGTAGATGAGATAACTGGTATATGCCACCATGCCCAGCAGAGTTTTACCTACTAAGAAGGTAGGGTATGTCAGATGTGAATTCCCTCATCTACCACACCTACAGTTTCCTGAGTCAAACATTAAAGTATCTCTAGTCCTTTTCTGTTTCCTAGATTGTTTACAAAGCTAAGATTTTTTTACTTCATTTCTTCCTTTATGTTGGCACAGTTTTGTCATGTTCGGTGAGCATTTGTTACATCCATCATAATGTGGAAGGGAACCGCACTAGGCATGTGCTAGGTGGGAGATATAAAGCAATAAAGATTGCAGAATAGTTACTTTGCTGCAAACTCTGTAGACAGAACAGTTTAACTTTATTTCTCAACTGTTATGGTTTTATAACTATTTTTTAACCATTATAGTTTTACAAATACAGCTGTCTTCCTGTATTGCAAATGCTTTTTTAAGGGATGCTGGAAAATTCCTTAGCATTTTAAGTCGCACATTCTGCTGTATTACTATTGTATTTATGGTTCTGTACCAGGCACTAAAATTTACTATGTTTTACTTAATCTTCAACAACTGTTTGAGATACTATATTTTACAGGTAAAAATATAAAGGTTGAAATTTTAAGACTGAAACTGAAAAGTGTAATTCCCCTGTGGTCACCGGGCTAGTGAGTTATATTCTTAAGTCTGGCATTCATCTGAGAGTCTTGATGTATAAAACCTTGTACCCCACTTTTCAGTTTTCCAGGTATCACCACTACCCTCTGTTAATGCCCAAGACCAACTGTCCATCCTCTTAGTTCTATTCTGTAATTGTACCTGTTTGCCTCTGAAATATCCTTTGAATTTAGTCTTTCCTTGTTTTCCCATTGTCATTGAGATAGTTCACAACTTCATTTGGATGGCACTATACTCTTAGTTGTTTTCTCATCTGGCAGCTGCATGGGTTTTTTTTTTTTTGTAGTTTTTCTTTTTTTTGAGACGTCTCGCTATGCAGTTCAGGCTGGCCTTGAGCTTACTTTGTAGCCCAGGCTGTTCTCAAACTTGCAATGATCCTCCTGTCTCAGCCTCCTGAGTGCTGGGATTACAGGTGTACACCACCACACCCAGCCTGGCAGTTGTATTATGGATTGTCAGGATTCCCTGTAATCCACATTTGATCTTGTCTTTCCCTTAAATTAAAGTAACTACCCATGTACATTCACCAGAGGCTCATTTTGCTCATAAAATAAAGCCCAAATTCCTAGTGACATTCAAGGTCTTTTATCATTCATTCCTGTATTATTTTCTTCTGTACTATCTTAAACATATTAGTCATATCTACCTCTCTGAAGAGTTCACATGCATAACACTCCTTCCCTTGATACACTCAGAACTTCTGCAGGTTGGCTGAGGAAGAGCTTGTTAGTCTAAAGCATAGTCTTCCATTTGGTTCTTTTTGAGAACAATATCCCTGGTTGAGAATAAGTGCATTAGTCAAAGGAGAGGTTTTTCTTTGAGTAAAAACTCTTATTACTCTTTATAGAAATCCCAATTACTTAAGATCAGGGTCCGTGCCACTTTTGGGATCCTTTCCTTATCTCCGTGGAGACATAACTTTCTACTCTCCTTTTTATATCTTTATTTCTTTCTGAATAGCACTTACAGTTTTTTGTCCACTTTCACTAAATTTTACGCTTATTGAGAGCAGCAGTGCTCTCTTAATTCACCCCTTATCTCAATTATTTACTAATCACTAAAGCACTTTTTGGGAGGTGGTGCTGCCGATGCACTTGCACAAGGTAGGCATGAGTTTAATCACTGAGTCACAGTCCTAGCTCCGGACATTTTTTTTTTTTTTTTTGGAATAGAGAAGTGGAAAAAATAAGAAGCCAGATATGGTTACACACACCTGTAATCTCAACAGTTTGGGAGACTTAGGTAAGAGAATTGTAAGTTTGAGTCCAGTCAGGGAAATTTAGCCACCCTGTGAAATCTTGTCCCCAAAACTAAAAAAGTGCTAGGGATGGAGTTCAGTGCAAAGGACCTGGGTTCAATCCCTAGTACTAAGAAAGGGGGAGGGGAAGAGAGGAGGAGGGAGAGAAAGAACACAGACATGTACTCCAGGGGGATTGTGTAGTATTAAGAAGGAAAATAGAGTTAAACAACATGTGGAGTTTGCCGTTCCATGGTGCCGTAAATTGGAGAAGTAATTTTGAGAGGGATGGGAATGAGTTTAGTACCTCATTCATTTAGTAACTCACCTGTAAAACCTCCTGTAATCTCAGCCACTCTGGAGGCTGAGGGAGGAGTATTGCAAGTTCCTGGCCAGCCTGGGCAGTTTAGCAACATGACCTTGTCTCAAGGTTGTGTGTGTGTGTGTGTGTGTGTGTGTGTGTGTGTGTGTGTGTGTGTGTGTGTGTTTTGCTTATTGGTAAAAGTGCTTGCTTGGCGTATGTAAGGCCCTGAGTTGAACCCTTTAGCATTGCCAAGCAAAGAAAAAGAAATCCAGGTAACTGACCCTGCAAGAGATATATAAGCAGTAACATCACAGTAAAATCATATACTGAAATGGAGGTTAATACAAGCAGTTTTCAATTTGTGATCTAAGTTTTCTCTATCTAGGGTGTTCAGAGAAGAAAGAATGTAAATAGATGGTCTTTTGTTCTTGCTTTTTGATGTTGGCGATTGACCTAAAGTTTAGCACATATTGAACATGAGCTCTATGACTGAGTTTATATGCACACCCCACTTCCGCTTCCCAAACAGAGTTAAAGATTTTTGAGTTTAAGGTTAAGGTGATAAGAGTGTATGCCATAGGTAGGAATCAATGAGCAAAGAGCCACCAGAAGAAAATTGTGAAGGCTGTAATCTCTAAAAGTGAGAGAACAATTTTGATTTTACGGACTGAGAGACTAGCATTGAAGTCGGAGTCTGCAAAGTTCAGTTCTGCTTTTCCGTAATGTGAGGATGATTTCAGCATGCTGTTTAACCTCTCCTGGGCTTCAGAGTTTTCACTTCTAAAATGTAGAGTACCTTGGGGCTGGGGATATAGCTCAGTGGAATAAGTGCCTGCCTAGCAAGCACAGGGTCCTGAGTTCGATCCCCAGTACCACAAAAAAAAACAAAAAAAACCTCTCAGTCGCATGAAGTAAAATGTAGATTACTTTGACAGCACTTGCACCTTCCATCCTTGTGATTTTCAGACAACATCATTGCATATTGAAAAGTTAAAAAGAAAACATTTATAGCCTTATTAAATCACTGTGAGACTTATTCTCATAAACAATAATGAATACATGTAGGAGTGATGTTATTTCATAGCACTTTAAATGTATATTACAGTCAACACTCAGTTTCCTTTTAAGTGATCCATCTGCTGTGACTTGCTGCTTCCTCCCTCTCCCAGGTCTCAGGCTGCTGAAAATGGGGCTGTGAAAAGCACAGTAGAGTGAGTGAATGGTTTGCGTGTCTGTCTGTCTGTATCTTTATCATCCATCTGATTACAGTCCACTCGGTTACCTGCACTTAAAAAGGTGGTAATAGAAGACTGCTAAATATATAATCTTAATATTTTTATTTTATGTAGGTTTTAAAGTTTTTGTGTTCTTTTCCTTCCTTTAGTAGGTTGAGGTACCTTTTCTATTTTGTTTTATTACATCATATTTTTTTCCTAGGTGGATAATACTATTAGTGGAAGAAAGCTACAGGTTAAAATAGCTATTAGGTAATCTACATAAGAATAATTGACAGTTGACTGTTAATTCTTTTTTGGATTATCCATTGTTTTATATCATTGTGTTTATTTGTTCAGTGAAACCAGGTTAAAGCTGAATGGCTCCAGAAATTATCTCTACAACCAGGTGTGGTAGTACACACATGTAATCCCAGCATTCTGGGAGGCTGAGGCAAGAGGATTCCAAGTTCAGGTCTTGCCTGGGTAACCTAACTTAATGAAAACCTGTCTCAAAATAAAAAAAGAATTAAAAAGGCATGGGGCTGTAGCTTTCTACAGAACCCCTCAGTTTGATCTCCTGTACCATGCCCCCCCCAAAATTCTCTAGAACAAATTAATTATAAAATTATTCAGATACCAAACTAAATTGACACTAATTATGTAATCTAGCTAAAATAACATTCTTGTGTTCAAAGTAATAGGGTTGAAAGAATCCAAACCTCTAAGAACTCTCTTTGTATTCATCTTCCACCTAGATTGCATGAACTAAGCAAGGTACCTAGTAATGATGAAGTTATATAGCATAGTAAAACTGAAAATGTTGTAATGCCTTAAATATATCCCATTTAAAATATTGGTTGAATTTAATAAGAAATATTAAAACCTTTTAAACTTTAACCAGGATTTTAAAGAATCTGGCTCCATCAATTGCTTTTCCAAATTTTTACATTATCTTGTTGGTTAGTGGTATTGTTATTGGTGATAGCATAAGTTTCCCATCAAGAAGTTTATACCACAGTTGGGATACAACTGTATCAATATATACTATAAGACAGTAATATTTGAAGTACTTTGCCAGTTATCTCTGTAAAGGAGTTAAAACTAGAGGAAATCAGGTGTAAAAGTGGGATAAGGAATGACCTAGGGATAAAGTAGTGACACCTATAAAATCTTTACCTAACGGTATCATTTAAATAGGTAGAGCTCTGAACTTAGGGGGTCAAAAAAAAATCACAATTTTGAAAACTAACATATTTGTTATTATATAGTATTTCAAGATAATACTATTTCAAGATAATGATTTTTTTCCTTGATACAAATCTCTTAATTATTAAGAATTGATTAAATTTCAATTTGTGTGTGGGGGGGCTCTTCTGACCTTTGAAGGTAGTACTGGACTGGAATTGAGAAATTGGAGGCATATCATCAAATAATTGTGTACTTGTTATTCTGTGTATGTAATTGCCTGTATGTCAAAACCAGGCATAAATGTGCATACATTTTTTTATGCATGATTCCATTATTTTGTAGCACATATCTCTTTCCTCTTCATTAATACATTGTTAATGAAGGATAGTGGCATCTTCAAGGGGCACTGTAAATTTATCAACTTATTTTTGAATGTATGTACTCTGGATGACAATATAATGGGCAGTGTTTTGTTATTTAGTGTTATAACACTAAAATGAATGTATTTTCTGATCTCAAAATAAAAACATGTGACCTAACAGTAGGGTAGAATATTTGAAATTAAAATTATCCTGATAAATGCAGAATGTTTCCTTGCTAAATCCCAGCATCCTACCCAGCCCTCTAGTGATTTGAGTAAATGAAAAATAATGTTTTGGGAAATCATTGGTATGTTAGAGCAGCAGAACAAGATTGGAGTTGTCACTTGCAAGGATTTTAGTAATCTTGCTTTGAATCTAGTGTAATTTCATGTGTTCTTTGTAATGAATGAAGAGTGAAAAGACTCAGAAGCTGGAAACAAAGAAGATTGCCAAGTAGTTTAGTTACTAAGAAGGAACAGCTTGACAGATAAAAGTGTATTTAGCTGTTTTAGACGTGTGCACATACATATTTTTATCTGGTTTTGTACTTCTAGAAATCACATCTTAAAATAGCTAAGTATTCCATGCTTGGTTCATCCTTCATATAGTACTAAAACTTTTAATTGCCGTATAGTTTTCATTCATAATTCTGTTAGACGCTACCTCGGATTTACCACGCTACCGTTACCTTGCTGTCCCAAGGAAACGAAAAGAAAAACTCTGTGGAATGAAAAGAGAGATAGAAACAGAGCAACAGAGACAGATAGACAGACAGACAGGGACAGAGACAGATGGACTGAGATTCCGGTGTTTGGAACAATATTTTGAGATGTCAAGTCTAACATTAAGCTATATGTAGTTTCTTTGTGTATGACCGAGTAATAGGTAAAACATTATGGAACTTTTAGTCATAATGTTGCAGATAAGTTTTGAAATGTACTTGTTGCATGAGATATTGGTATAAAATTACAATGATGGGATGCTTGAGTATGTACGAATAGCTATTTCTCTTTGCATTTATTTAGAATGACTTGTGGTTTTAATAGGCTAAGACTTCTAGTGTTATTTTAGGGGACATAACTTCATACAGAGGAAGTGATTAATCCTATGTCATAAGTCTACCAATCATAAAAATAATTCTTACATAAAATTTTATAGCTATTTTTAAAATTACAGATAGAATAGCTTTAAAATACGTTAATGTGAAATTTAAAATTGTTTTTCTCTTCTTGTGGGAGAATCCCACTGTTATACTGTATATTTATGTTTCAACATTGTTTTGAAAACACATTATTTCCTTTAGCAAAATGAAAGAAATTATTTGAAAATATGCTGATTTTTCAAAAGGAAGTAAGATGATTAAGAAATTGAATTAAACTGTGGGAATTATCTGTTATTGTTTCTTATTATTTTGTTTTATTTTACAAAATAGAGTTAGTTTTGAGTTCTAGAAAGATTTTTGACATACACATTTCTATACTGTAAAAGTCCTATGGAGAAAAAGTTTAATTACCTTTTAAAATAGTAAATATGTTGCCACAAAATGTTCACCTGAGGTACTGGAATATGCATGGATTTGAGAAAGATATGTATACATACAAATTTAATATTCATTTACAAGCATCTTAAAAGCTGTTTTGCAAATCATTGTATTAACCCTGTGGCTCAGAGCAGGAATCCTTTCTAAAATACCAGACAGTTGTCATCCATCATCATTTAAACTTTGTACTGATGGATAAGCTATTCACATGAATTTGTTCTTTTGTTGAACATTTACATTTGTTAATAAAACTTACATCGTTAGCCAAAAACTTAATACAAGAGGTTTTTTGGTTTTTTTTTTGCGGTACTGGGGATCGAACTCGGGACCCTGCGCTTGCTAGGCAAGCGCTTATTCCACTGAGCTATATCCCCAGCCCCCTACAAGAGTAATTTATACAGTTGATCCTAGTTTTTTCCTTTAAAACAGTTCTTTCATTCTTTTATTTGCTGAATATTTTTAAAAAGTAGTAGGTATAAACAGTTTAAATACTTGCTGTATGTAATTACAAAGATTTCTATTTTCCTTTTGTCACAGAGGCCAATCATTATTTTCTGAATATTGGTTGTATAGTATGTCCAACATTATTCTAGTTGCTAAATGTTTAAGTCATAATCTTTGACTATGAAATGGCAGCAATAAGCCATGCATTATATTGAGGACTCTATTGGAAACATTAAATTATCGAATTTAGTCTTCCTGCAAACCTAGGAAACATGTATTAATAACCTATATATGTAGGTGAGGAAAATGGGGCATGACTGACTCTTCTACAGGTGTTGTAGGTATTAAGAGAAAGGTGAGATTTTTTTTCCCCTTTTTTTGATGGTAAAACCCATACACTTGACATTTTCCAGTCTTTCCAAAACCAACATTAAGTATAATAGAAGATAAATCGTACCACTGGAAGAATATTGATTTGGAATTCTCTGGAAGCAGGCTATTAACTGAGCGTAGAAATGTACATTTTAAATATTTCAGATAAACTTATTTGTGGAACTATTAAAATTTCCTTATTTCTTAAAAATACATGAACTGTATTTTAGCTTTTTCTGTTTTGCTGAGGGGTTAGCATGATTACAGATTTGCTTGCTATTTTTGTGTTCGGAGTTAGGAAAAGACAATTTATTACTACCCTGTGAGTACCTACCTGTTTTTTTTTTTTTTATTTTTATGTGCTACTTCATTGCTATCAATTATCATTTTATATTACAATTACTGTTCTTTATGTACTCATTTAATTCTTTTTTTTTTTTGCTTGTGCTGTTAAATGGAAAACTGTGGAGGTAGACTTCTTATACTAATGTATCTAAAATAAGGACAAAAAGGTCAAATAGGTTATGATTATGAAGAACTAATAGTGCCTACTGTCAGTATTTTGAACTGTAGAAGATAAATGTGATACCTACTTTAAATTGGTGGGATCAAAAGAATCTTTTCATTTCTCTCTAGCGGTTGAATAATGGAGTCTTCTGAAATAAACTGACAGTAGACAGATAACAGCAGGAAAAGGATACAGGTCTATTATGGACACTGAAACACCACAGGAGAGTAAATAGCCAGTAAAATTTGAAGTTTATGTACTCCATACGAGAGAGGGAAGTGGGAGATGGAGGCAATTTTAGAAAAAGAGTGAGTGATATTCAGCTTTAGGAAAGCTGAGTATCTGAAGAAAAGACACACTAGGCTGTTGTTCCTCTAGTCTCTGGGTGTGGTGTTAGTTCTGGTCTTGTCTTCCCTTCCTGGCACATGTATTAGTCTTTGGCTTTGTCTCCTTGGAGAGATACCTCAAAGAGAAATTTACAAGTTGCATGTTGTATAGGACCATTCCTATACAGTTGAAAGGGTAACTTCAGAGAAAGCCCTTCCCTGTATTTACTGCTTACCAAATGTTCTTATCTTAAAAAGCTTATTTGTGGGTATTTCTGAGCTCCAACAATTTTTTAAAATCATTATAACTTTTATTATTATGAGATGCCCTTCATCTTGCTTACTTTTCATCCTGGATGTTTTCCATTTATGTAATTGCCTCATAATGTCACAAAAAAGGTAAAGTATGACTTGATATTTTTATATTTGTGTTAATATGAGTAGTCAGGTTACCTTGAAGAGAGTGTTAAGGTATAAAAATATGGGTTATATGGACAAAAAATATTTAATGAATTGCTAACTTTATGATATGGGGACAATCCAACATCACAGCTAAATGAATGGTTTTGGAGCCAGACAGATCTGGATTTGAATCTTTTCTCTACCCCTTAGAGGTTCATGACTTTGGACAGATTGCTTTTTCTGAGCATGTTCCTTCTTCTCCATTACCATGTTTGAGGAATGGAAGATGTTTGTAAAATAGCTATTGTAGTTTTGGCACATAGATAATAATAGATACTAATGTTTTTATTTGAATAGTCAAAATAGAAAAAGATTTGAGAAAAGGGATAGACCAGTATAGACTGGAAAAAAATAGAAAGTGGGCCATTGTTTCAATTTTGGATGGATAGAATGTGGTTTAATCAAGAGAAATTAGGTCAAAGGATGTGAAAGGAACAATGAGAATACTACTATTTATATTGGATTTAGGATAAGGTTAAGTTACTGAGGGACTTTTAAACTGCAAAAAACAGTAAAATTTTGTTCGTTTTTTGTCTTTTTGAGACAGGGTCTTACTATGCAGTTCAGGCTGGCCTTGAGGTCACTTTGTAGCCCAGGCTGACCTTGAACTCCTGCCTCAGCCTCCTGAGTGCTGGGATTACAGGCATGTACTACCACACCCTACAATGTTATCTTTTTTAATTATTGAAAGATAACATAGATCTCTAACAAGCCTTGTTATGAATTTACAATTTGGACAAATTGAACAAATGGATAATTAAGTCCAAATCAGGAAGTATATTGCAGTATTCTGGAAGCTCCCTCAGTATCTCCTTTTAGGTACTCTTTTCCCCACCAGCAAACCCATTATTCTGACTTCTGATACTATAAATTAGCCTATTTTTGGACTTTGTATAATATAACCATATAATAATTCTATGTTGGCCTCATGTGCCCAACATTATGTTGTATGCAGAATTAAAGTTAATCCTAGTCTATTTATATATCAGGTAGGTCACAATGTAGGTTGATCCTTTGGCTCTTTGGATAGGCAGGTTAATATGAGTAGGCAGAATTTGAAATAATTACAATCATTTCAATTTAATTTAAAAATTTTAAATCATTTTCTGTGTTCATCTTTTGCCTTGTCAGCCTGAACTTTTGATTTGATAGGTTTTGGCAAGTTAGCATACCTCAGCAGGTGAATTTTTTTTTCTAAATAACTGTTAAGAAAAACGTAATCACATTACCTACAAAACATTAGAATTCCAATCTAGTAAGTTTTGTGATATTCTATGATGGGGTGATTACCAAAATTGATCTAGTAGAGAAAAATATAATTAGTATGCTCATGTATATATAACAGTATTCACTAACGTATTAGATTTATGACATACAGTTGTAATTCAATTGTGTATCAAAGTTGAAAGGTTATTTGAATACATAATAAAGAGCTTCTCTTTAAAAGAGCACACATGATTAAATCTCTTTACTAATTTTCTTTTGTAAGAGTTCAGAAGGAACCATGATAAAGTTTATGCCACCCTTCTTCATACATAAGAAAATCATAATGACATTGATTTTGTAATAGATGTAATTAGAACTTCATGAGATTAAATGAGAGTGCCTAACATCTTAGTGATAGTTTTTATTTGTGTATTTAGTTATTTATTTTGGTCTTTCTGAGATAGGGTCTTGCTGTGCAGTTCAGGCTAGCCTTAAGCTCACTTTGTAGCCCAGGCTGGTTTTGAACTCACAAGAATCCTCCTGCCTCAGCCTCCCCAGTGCTGAGATTACAGGCATGTGCGACCATGCCCAGCTGTTCAGAGATAGTTTTAAACCCTAAATGATTGTTTCTTTTCCGGCCTTGTTTTTTTCAGCTTTTTTATTGGTTTGTGCTTGTTTTGATATTTTCTAATTTTTCTTCTGATGACTTATATAATAAAACATGGTATGCATACACATTTTTCTTTCACTGTGCATGAGTGTTATATGTTTTCTGATTTAAAATAAATTGTTAAAGTTGCTATTTTTATGTAATTAATCCTTATTTGATTTTTCTTTTATTCTCTGAGGGTTGATGGTCTAAGTATTGTGTTAGAACATTGCACTGCCCATTACTTGGTTCCTGTAACCAAGAATTCTGACCAAATATTTGAGAGCAACTTGATAATGTTTAGCTTAGACTTGTAGAACATAGAAAAAATCACTTATTTCATTATTAAAAAGTAATAGAGTGAAGCAAAAATACTGATCTGTATACCACAGAAGGTTTTAATAGGCGTGTATTTTCTAAATGTTGGCAATTAAGACATTAGTAGTGATTTTATTTGAAATACTTAAAATGTTAAATTTTTATGCATATACTCTGAAAATGTGGAAAACAATGAGTTTTGAATTCCGTAAAGATGGGAACATTTAATAATAGAATGATCCCTGCTGCTTTTGAGTGTAGACTGGATCACTGAGCAGATTTAAGTGGAGTATAGATTATTAGCCACCAAAATATTGTCATTAGTAATGAATTTTAAGTGATTGCTTATTTAATAAGAATGATACAGGTGGGCTGGGGATATAGCTCAGTGGAATAAGTGCTTGCCTAGCAAGTGCAGGGTCCTGAGTTCAATCCCCAGTACCGCAAAAAAAAAAAAAAAAAAAAAAAAAGAATGATACAGGAAATCTGTGTTTTAAACCAGGATTATATTATTTTACATTACTTTTTGCTCTTGTTTATACTGGTACTTTTTTTTTTAACAACTGCTTTACATGACTTTTGCTAGGAGAGAGCTGACTATCCATCATGATCATAACTTGGTCTACAATGATACTTTGAAAAAATAAATAAATAATAAAATGATACATGACTAATAAAATATTAACAAAATGTCAAGGATTTGTAAAATAATGTGCTGTTTCAGGAGACATTCTAGAAGTTACATACTTCTTGGTAGTTCTTCCTAAGAAGTCACCTTGTTTCAGTGATATTGCCAGTGTTTAAAACATTTGAGGCCGGGGATATAGCTCAGTGACATAAGTGTCTGCCTGCCAAGTGCAAGGTCCTGAGTTCGATTCCTGGTACCAAAAAAATTTTTTGAGAAATCCTGCTTCTGAAGATTGCTAAAGCTTATTGTCTTTTAAATTACTGTTTGGATTGTGTTTTGAAGATGAATTGAAGTTTAGGGCATTGTTAAAAAGTTAATTAGTTGTGCTCAAATCTGATGTCATTAATTGATTCTAGCTTTAACATAGAGAGTATACTGAGTACCTATTCAGTTCTCAGTACCGTATTAAATACTGAATATTATATGTATGAAATAGACAGTGGTCTTAAACAGAAGACCACTGTACAGTATGAGTATGTGATGACTGTCATAATAACCTAATCTACCCCTGTAACTACTTTCATTTCCTAATGCTTTTTCCCCCTTAATCACTGTATTTTGTAAAATGACTTCCTTGCTCGTCATTCCTGATCATATTTTCTTTCTGGGATCTTTGTACCTCTGTTTATTTTGTTTGGGTTGTTTTCCTTCCAGTATTTGTATGACTTCTCCCTCACTTAATTTAACTTGGTTCACATGTCACCTTTATCAGTGAGGGTTTCTTTGATCATCCTATCTGAAGGAACCCTCTTCACCACTCTTCATTCTTTTATATCTGTTTCTTTCTCCTTTTTCTCTGTCATCATTGTGCTCCCCCTCCTTTTTTTTCTGTGTTGAGATTGTACCCCAAACTTCACATGCACTAGGCACTACTGTGTTATGCAGTACCTTCAGTCCTTACATTATTACTTTTTTAGCCTTGTTACCACTGACATTGTAGTGTATTATTGTCTTCTAGTAGTGTAAATTTTCTCAGCATAAGTACTTTGTTTTGTTTTCAGCGCCTGAAACAGCTCTGGCACATTATACATGCAGAATAAATATTTGTTGACTTACTAGATGACTGTTAAATATTTTTGGTTCAAGAGCTTCAAACCAATTTTACACTGCTTATTCAACATCTTAACCATATAGGCAAGTACGTCAAACTTAGTATTTTAAACTTTCTAATTATCTCACTCAAAATATTTCTGAATGTTCTATCTGGGTTAATATTCCATCCAGGTTAAGCACAGTACTTTGACTGGGCCAAATCAGACACCCACAAGACATCTTAACCTCATTTCTTATCCTTATTTCACACATCAGATTGCAATTAGGTGGTAATGATTTTGGCTCTGAAATACTTGTACCATTTGCTTTCATGTTTCTTTACCAGCTTAGTTTAGGTCCTCATTTTTTCTTCACTCAATGAATACATGGTCTTCATAATTACTTCCCTATTCATGTTCTGTCCTTGCCCACTCTAGTCTCCACTTCTGTAGCCCACAAATTTTTAAGTCAGTTTTAACTTCCTCAGCAGGGTTGACCATTTTCTGCCTTTGGGATTTTGTAGTATGTTATATATTACCTTTATTGCTGTGATTTATTGACATCTCCTTCTTAGTCACAATTGACAAATACTTACTGACTTAATATATATTGGGTACTGATGTTTTGCTAGTAACTCAGCTGTGAAACAGAAAAGATTGAGTCCCTGTCCTTGAGGAGATAATACTCAAGTGGAAAAAGAGCAGGCATGTGAACGTGGAAATTTAGGTACTGATAAATGCTCTTGGTATAAAATTGGTTAAGTGAGAATAGACTGATGGTTTGGAGGACTGTTAGAGCAAAGTACTCTAAAGCCATAGTATTGAGTTTATACCAGAGTAATGAGACAACATGTGAAGATAAATAGAGGAAGTCTTCCAAGGAGAAGGAACAACTAGTACAAATACCTAGAGGTAGGAAGAAACCACTGAGGCTTATCCATGATAAATGAGAGGAAGAGTATGAAAATCCAGGAGTGAGGTAGGCAAGTTATAATTTGGAGATGATGGTACATTGCAGAGGGAATTCATATGATCTAATTAATTTAGAAAGATTGCTCTATGGAGAATAAAGCTCTTGGAGCATGGCACATATTACTAAATCAGTGTTCATTGAATGCATTAATCTTTTCATAAGGTCATATGATAGGGAAGATTATTTGAAATTCAAATTTGTGTGTGTGTGTGTGTGTGTGTGTGTGTTTAATTTTTTGAGATAAGGTCTCCCTATGCAGTCATGCTGGCCTTGAACTCACTATGTAGCCCAGGCTAGCTTCAAATTCTTTAGTAATCCAATGGAGTGTGGTACTACACTACTGTAATCCCAGCACTCTGACCCGGCTGAGGCAGGAGGATTGCTGGGAGTTTGAGTCCAGCATGGATTACCTCCCAAGTGCTGGTATTACAGGCATGTGTCACCATGCCTGACAAAATTCAAATACTATCTTTCAAGAGAAGAAAGCAAAGTCAACATTGTAGAAATGTTGGTTGTATTAATATGTCACTTATAAACTATATATATGTAACTTATTATCTGAAGTATTGTTAATTTTGATGAAAGTTCTTTTTCACTATAGGTGGGAATGCCATATTCAGTCATTTGTTCATTCAGTTAATAAATGTATACCATAAGCAGAATATTTTACCAGGTCCTTTGAAGTTTCAAGGTTCAAATTACAAGATAAATCAGACCTTGCTCTTAAAGAAGCTTCAGTTAGTTGCATGTTATTAGAAAAATGTACTGTGAATGAACAGTTAAGCTAGACTGACAAACGAAGAGTCCCTGAAAGAAGTTATTAACATAGGTGATCTCTATAAAACACAGTTCTGTTCATTTCAACCACTTTGCTGCTGCTGCTGTGCATTCATTTAGGTGTTGAAACTATCCTTGGGAGTATGACGACATACGGAAAATAAAAGAATAAGTAATGTTTTTAAAATTTTTATTTCGGATAAAAACCTAGAATAACATTTTTCCCTTCCTCTAGTGATAATCTTTTTATTTAATTGTAATTGCCACCCACCTATCCAGCATGAAGATATATACACTGTACTTTCTTTTTGGATCTTAAGCAGAATGGCTTATGGATAAATTGTGAATTTTAGTTCACAATTTCTACTTATGTACCGTTTGTGCTTGTCCATTTTCCCTGCCTATGGGAAGCAGAACTATGGTCTCGTACTTTCTAGGCAAGCATTTCAGACACAGTAGTAAATAAAAAAAAGATTTATGCACCTCACTATACTTCAACTGTAACAAATATACAGAGGCCATTCTTATATATATACCCCCCATGGATAATTTTAAGGTAAGTCCTACGTGTTATTTTCATTGCAAATACATCAGTATTTATCTTTGAGGCAAATTAACAGTAAATTTTTTTCATGTTAGCCAGTAGTTTTCAGATTTTCCTAAATTGTCTTAGGAGTCAAGATTTATATAAGGTCAGCATATTTATAGTTTTTTATTTTTAATATATTAAAAAGTAACCTGTCCAATTGCTTGCTTCTCTCACTGCTTAATCTGTCTTTTCTGTCTATACTTAGAATTTCTGCTTTGCTTTAGTCTTAATTTTTTCTCTTTTTTCTGCCTCCCCCCCTTTTTATAGATAGGGTCTCACTGTGTAGTTCAGGCTGGCCTTGAACTCATTATGTAGCCTGTGCTCACCTCAGACTTGCAGAGATCCTCCTACCTCACAAGTGCTGAGATTACAGGTGTGTGTTACCATTCCCTGTCATTAAACATTTTAAATGTGTTCAGATTGTTACTGTTCTAATTTGGGATTTATTTTAAATCTTTCAATAATTCCAGAAAATTTTCAATGCTTGTTTTTTTTGAATATTGCATATTTTCCATTTCTCTTGGTATCTGCCATAGAAATTCCTATTAAATGTATGTTAGACTTTTTCTTTATTTTTCTAGCTTTTTGAACTCATGTGTTTCATTTCCTTTTTCCTGGCTTAGGGAACTAAGTTCGCTAGCAAATCTTCACATATTTCATTCAGTTTATCCTTTCTCTCTGTTCTGTTTGTGCTTCCTATTAAGTTACTTTAATTATGGCATTATTATTTGGAGAAGTTCTCCTTGGATCTATTTGAGATTTAAAAAAAAAATGTTTCCTTGAATCTTGAGTTTTCTTTCTTACAAACCAGAGGATTGCAAATTATGGCTTGCAGATCTTGTTGCTGCATTTGTAAATAGTGTTTTACCGGTTCACTGGGCCTACATTGTTTATCTAACTACATAAATAAATTTTGTATTAGGGTAAGACCATCACTGACCAAGATTAATAAAAAGCCTTAAGATTCATCCTTCCTTCCATGCATAAGATTTGAGATTACACTGTGAATTTTTGTTCTGCTAATTTTAGGTGTACTGTATCTTCTTTGATATATATTAATGGTTATATTTACATATATAAGATAGGATACTAAATACATAATATCTAGAAACCATTGATGTAGTACATAGGTACTTTTGTTCACAAATCCTTTTGTTTTCAAACAGTTTGGTTTGCAAACAGAAGCATTTGTTTTTGTTTGTAAATTTTGCACTGAATGGTAAACACAATTGTGGTCATCTTCTCCAAGCAAACATCACAGTCCTTTTCACAATTGTGGAACAGATTAAGTTTGTGAACCTAGGTACCACTGTGTGTATGCTGCTATAGCAAGCACTACAAAACACTAATTTAGAACTCAGTAAAAGTGTATGAAACTGGTATTGCTATGTTATGTCTGTATAGGAGATGATTAATATACAAATACTAAGGTGTCCCAGTGATACTGGTGACTAGCTATCTTTGAAGTAAATGCTATAGAGTCTAAGATTTCTACTAGTAGTTTTGTCCAAAAACAAAAATTTGGGGAATATTTTTGTTGTTTTTCAGAATTAATTTGATTATAATTATGTTAAATTTCAGGTAGACAGGCTCCAAAACTTACAGACTGAGATGTACTGCTTTAATTGACAATAAAGTTGTATGAAGGTTTTCAGACCTTGTTCACATAAAGACTAAAGAGAAACTTGGGAGCAAAGCATAGAACTTTAACATGAAAGGATGTGGTGGGACAGGAGGAGGATATACAAACCCCATTAAGGAGCAGTGAGAACTAGGTTCAAAAAGGACCAAGACTTTGTAGGGGTGGAAACTATAGGAGAAAAGAGGGCTTTGGTTATTAGCACTGGCCAGTACTATAAGAGAAGAAAAGGAGTTTGAAAAGTTGAGAAAAAGGAAATAGAAAAACCAATAAAAATGTTTAGGCTGTACAAATGAGAAACCAGATGAGGGCATCTTCGGTAGACTGATACTTAGACAATAGGTTGATGGAATTAAAGAGATAGTGGGGTAAGAATAAATTCAGTTGAGTCTCAGAGATACTTGGCAAAATAAAAATAATACTGTAATGTTTCAAAACTAGGAAATAGTGGGCAGAAAATAAAGAAAGCGCAGTGAAAGAGACTAGATCATTGAGAAAAGTAAGCAGTGAAGTGAGTAATGAAGAATACTGGAATGGTATCACAAAGTATGGAATAAGGAACTCAAATGGAATGATTGCAAGATAGAATGGTAATAATATTCTAATCCCAGCTCAAATAATGAATTCTGGAGCCAATGTGTATTTGTCCCTTTACTCAGTAAGTGGGAAGCTTTTAACTGCATTCTTGGGGAGTGTGTCAGGCAAGCAGTCTAAACCACAGTTGTGTTTCATAGTGAAAAACAGAGACGTGGAAGTAAGTATACATATAAAAGGTACAGCTAACTTTTAAGTAATCTTAATAGTCTGGGTATATATCATCAGCGGCTCAGCCTTTAGGTGCTTCAGCCTTTAGGTGCAGCTGTTCCATTTTCTCACAGAATTCGTTTAAACACTGAATTGTTTCAAAGACAAACAGAATTTTTCTCTTATAGAAAGGATTCCTACTTAGGGAGCTGTGGAAGCTTAATGATTTTACAGGTATCTTTGTAAAATATAATGAATGTACAAATTGTAGCAGAACATGTAGTAATTGTAATCTTTAAGTAAAAATTGCTTTTAGTTAATTTTCAGTACCTCAGAAAAGGTTGTTCTAATTGAAGTTTGTCTTTTTCATATTATTTTCCTACAGAAAAATAATATTAAAGTAAATGTGTTCCAAAGATTTCTTTGAATGACAGATTTGTCCATAGGCTAGAGAAAGGTATACAAAGCAAAAATGTTTTGTGAATTTGGTTCAGTTCTCTACTATAAATTTTCTTTTCATAGGCATTAGGAACCCAAGTACTATGTTACATTCTAGTTTTATTGTGAAAGAGGTGTACTATAAAAAAGTACTGATGCATTTTTCTCCATGTAGCAGCTCTTACCCATTTTCTCCTTTCCTGTGCCAAAAAATCTTTACAAGTGTATTAATAACTTACCATGTAAAAAAAGACAAGGGTAAAATGATTAGAGAATTAAGTAAAGTGTAGTTAGGATTTAATTCTTTATTCAGCTTGTATTACCTGGGAACATACTTTGTAGCACTGTGTGAGTATAAATACACCGCTTGAGGAAGTGGGGGAATGGTCAGGAATGTGATTTTCTGAAGGTAGATAGTATCCTTAACCACTTACCAGACCAATTATTTACATTCTGCCTTTTTCTTTCTTTTTGTATTGCTAGGCAATGCCTTTTAGAAATTTTTATGATTGACAGATTTGATTAGATAACCTCTGTTACATTGTTACTTATATTAAATAGTTTTTAGTATGTGAGATTCCTTTTCAAAGCACTACAAAGATACTTGGTTATGGTTGTGCAGAGGTGCTGTGTTTTTTTGGTACTGGGGCTGGAACTCAGGACCTTGCACTTGCCAGAGAAGTGCTTGTGCTGCTGAGCTATGTCCCCAGCCAGTTGGTTATGGTTGGAGGAATTATATTAGTTCATATATTTTTTCCCCTCACAATTTAGGACACACAACTTCTGAGGCAGCTTGATTTTTTTTTAAATGCCTGCTCTTTTACATATATCTGTACTATAACTATTGTTATTATAACTAACCACAAGGTAGTATTTCTGTTTTATAAATTCTGGTATTTTAATACTCAGTTTTGACCTCAAAACCTATAAATGCTAGATTGTGAAAAGTCAATTCAAAGTAACATTCTTGCTCATTGTAAAAGAAGAATATTTAGTTTATAATATCTGAGAATATAATGTAAAACAATTTTTAAACTTGTGTATCAGGTTATACCTAGACAGAGATACATTTAGCTTTCTTTAAATTTTTTATATTTTATCTTTTTGAGACAGGGTCTCGCTATCCAGTTGAGGCTAGCTTTGAGCTCACTTTGTACCCTGGCTAGTTTTGAATTTGGAATGATCCTCCTGCCTCAGCCTCCCCAGTCCTAGGATTACAGGCATGTGTCACCACACCTGGCAAATTTAGCATGCTTTGATCAGTGAATCTTCACATATTGACAAACTTGTGAAACAAGCAGATCAAGAAGCAGAGCTTAATATAAAGTTTTATGCATTTACTTACAAATAAAAGTCGCTGGTGTGTGCCAGCCGTTGTTTTTGAGGTATTAGCGGGTTTTTTTTTTGTTTGTTTTATTTTTGAGACAGGATCTTGTTTTGTTGCCCAGGCTGGTCTCAAACTCATGAGTGCAAGAACCCTTTTTCCTCAGCTTCCTGAATAGCTGAGGCTGTAGTCATTTGTTTCTTCCCCCACTCTTCAGGTTTTAAAATGAACCTAAAACAAGCTTGTAAGAAGATAAATGTCACATAATGATACAAGTAAATGTAACTGTCCTGCGGCAGGCTGTATAAGGATAGTCTGTGGTACATTGTATACCGTAGTGTAAAGGGCAGGTTTGAGAAACACACTGCACAGGCTCAAATCTCATTGGTACTTCTTATATTTGTGTGACTTTAGTTAATGAACTAATGTGTCTAAATCTCATTTGTTAACAGCAGGGCAATAATATTTTCTACCTCATTGGTGTGGAGTTTTAAAAGATGATGTAAATGCATTAATACAATATTGTAGGCTTTGTATTAGTAATTACGATTTTTGTGGCAGTATGTGTTGTTTCATTTTGTTATGTATTTGAAGATGGTACAAAGAGCATTTCATAGCACAGGCTTTAATCTCTTTTAGAGTTCTGATCAGACAATCCAAAGGGATATCATAGTTTCATAACATTCTGGCAGGATTTTCAGCATGTTTCCAATTTCAGTGTCTAAGAACCACTGTTGTACGTTCTGTAAGTTCAAAGTACTGTAGATTACTTTTGAGGCATGCTTGATTTTAAAATTGCTATTTTTCAAATTATAACTTACATAATCTTTGAGGGGTAAGTTTGCAAACTGATTCTGTAAGTCTGCTTTTGATATTATTTATTCCATCATTTTATACCTAAATATTGTAAAGTTTTGTTGTTTTGGTGTGTATGCTACTACTAAAGTAGAAAATTTCCTCAAAAACTACATATATTGCTCTGTGATTTTTCTGTCCACAAATATGTGTTTATTCAATTAAAAAATTGGGGATTCATTCATTTCATTGTCAGTTTTTCCTACCATGTCTAATTCATTACTGATGAAGATTTTTATAAGGTGTAAATTTGTTTTTCTCTTCCTATGTGCGGTGGTCCTCCTCCAAAATTGTCTTTATGAAACACAGAACTATTCATACCATTCATTTGCATAAATACATTTTTTAACAATTAACTGTTACCAAAAGATACCTAAATTTCTTAGCATGTCTTCGAGTCATTAGAATCCAGCTTTCTTTTGTTTTCACATTTTATATGCCTACAAGACTTGCTACTTATCATCAAGAATAAACTACAGTTTTAAGCATCTCTAACTGATGGTTTCATTCACTTTTTCAGTCATTTTTTCATCTATCATGTTCCTGACATTATATCCCAGAGGCATGGGATACATAAGTGAACAGATGGATTTCTTGTCTTTAGTTGTCTTACAATCTAGTGAAGGATCATCACTTGTCCTTTTATTTTTTCCTATATCTTTACTATCTACTTCACTATTATATTACTATTAAGTGTTTATTTCCCTCTTTTTTCCCAATTAATTTTGATTTCCAGGAATGAATCATATCTTTTATTTAATAATGTTTCCTTACCTAGCAGTTTGGACAGTACTATATATGGCACATGAACATTGAAATGTCTGACTAAATAAAACATAGAAATTAAAACACCCATGTAGATACACAGGTCTACTTCAATAGATCATAAATGTCCTTTATAGAGTATATCTACTTTTTAAAAATTATTAGAAGGCTGCGGGGGGACTTAGTAATATAGTACTTACCTAACAACATGTGTGAGGCCTTGGGTTTGCTCCCCAGGACCACCCCATTATGTAATAAAAATGACTAAATATAAGCTAGTATTATAGTTTATTTTCTTTAGAACTTTCAGAGGAGCATTCTGTCATTTAAAGTTTAATTTTAAAATATTTTAGGCTTCATATTTTTATAGTATGTTTATAATAAAAGAAAACAAGTTATAGCTAATTTTTAAAATAATGCATTCATGCAGCTTTTCATAGATTTTCTGTTCAAACAAATCATCAACTGCTTCCAGCTAACTTTATTTGTAGTGTTCTGTTCTTAGATTGATCCTTGTCTGATAGTTATAATGTATAGCATGTTCATGTAAAACAAATTCGTTGCTTTTGTTAATAGAATTTTAAAACAATTATATCAGTGAGCTGCTAGAAGTTGTTTAATTTATCCAAAAGTACAAATGATAAAACTTTCAGCAAGGACTTTTTTCTCCCATTGATGTATGTCCTTTACCCCTTGAAATAATTTAAAATCTTTTGGAGTCATTAAAAGGATGCTATATTTCTGTAAAATGTAAAATAAATTTGTAAACCAAAATTGAAGGGGCAGTGTTAGCAACTGGGCAAGAAGAGCCTAGGACATACTATGTCAGTTTATAATTTCTAGTCCCCAACAGGGCAGAAAGGAGATCTGAACCCTTGGGTCATTAGACGACAATCCTAATATGTTACAGATCCACAGAAGTTGCCACACCTCTTCCTACCATTATTATTACAAGAGTAGGACAATAGTATAGGAACCTAGCAAACTGGGAGGAAATAATAGAGGAGATCTAGTTGTAAGAAAAACAAATAGCAGTTGAAGCTTATCTATAAGCTATACTTGTGATAATCATCATATCACTTGTAATCATACTATTTACAGTACAACCTGGTGTACATTGAGAGTGAAAAGAGGTGGCATTAATGACTACTGTACAGTGTGGTCAGTGTAGACAGTGACTGTGCCAAGGCTGAAGAAACACGTCAGCGGAGCAGAGGAGGAAGTTTGTAGGTTAGCAGAATACCTTTGCCTACCTAGTCTGAGCCAGACTTCTAAAGAACAATTGTCTCCAATTTGGGCAGAAAAACTGTATGTGAGGTCCCAAGTTTAAGGGAGCTAGTGACATTTTGCTGTCCATGTTTCCTTGTTCTTTCTCTAAAATGCTTCATGGTTCACCATTCCTCCAAAACAATTCTATGGAAACATTGTTTTAATTTACTTTTTTCTTCTTTTAAACTTTCTTTATGACAATCCATGTTTCTGTTATCCTCCTCTTTAATGATCTTGTAACATTTACAGGACAATTCTGCTGGAAACAAATTTGCTCAGTCTTTATCTGAAACTATCTTAATTTCTCCTTTACTATTGAAGGATACTTTCATGTGATACAGAATTATAGTTTAGTGGTTTTACTCTCTTAAAACTTCAAATATTTCACTTTTTTCATTTGTATGCCTGTGGAAGTCAGTTATAATTCTTACCTTTGTTTCTCTGTAGGTACATTTTATTCTTTGTTTTTCCCTGTGACTTTTCTCAGGATTTTTTTTTCTCACTTTATTGTTGATTTTCTGAAGTCTCTGGGTTTTTAGTTTTTTGTTACTGTTTTGCACTTACCTTACTTGCTATTATCCTAGCTGGATTTGTAGTTTGGTACCTGAATTAATTTGGGGGAAATTCTTACCATTATTGTTTTGAATGTTCCTTCAGTTCTTTTCTTCTCTAGTTAGTATTCTAATTATGTGTGTATAACCATTTTTGTAGTTGTCTAATAGGCTTTGGATAGTCTGCTTTTTGTTAGTCTTTATTCTCTTTGTTTTTAGTTTTAGAGGTTACTATTGTTACATCCTCCATCTCAGATTCTTTCTCCAGCTATGTCCAATCTACTAACACAATATCAAAGACATTCTTTATTACTCTTACAGTGTTTTTGGTATCTAGTATTTCTTTTTGGTGCATATTTAGAATTTCCATCCCTGCTACATTGTCCAACTGTTTTTATGTGCTGTTTGCCCTAGCATATGTTAATCACTATTATTTTACATTTCTGGTCTACTCTTAAGTCCAGTATCCCCACCACATCTGGTTCATATACTTGTACTGTTTTTTCAAACTTTTTTTTAAACCTTTTAATATGCCTTGTTATATAATTCGTGTGTGTGTGTGTGTGTGTGTGTGTGTGTGTGTGTGTGTATCTTGTTTGTGAGATAAGGTCTCATTATATGGTTCGTGCTGGCCTTGAATTCATTATGTAGCCCAGGTTGGCCTTGGACTTGCAGTGATTCTCTTGCCTCTGCCTCCCAAGTGTTGGGATTACAGGCATGTTCCACCATGCCTAGCAAATGTATATATTTTTATATCCAGGCATGATGTATGATATCTGTAAAAGAAACTTAGAAACACACCTTCAGTAACGTGGTAGTAAGGTGTAGGAGCAGTAGCACTCTACATTCCTCTTTTAGAGAGCATTGTGAACTCTTTGCTTAGGTGAGGCAGGTGAGGCTAGAGAAGAGTTGAATGTTTTCTTTTTCTCATATGGAAGTCTGGATTTGGTAAAAGTTGGGTATTTCCCTTTTCCCAGGTCAGTTGTGCTTCACTCAAATATCAGCAGATTTGGATCTGTTCATACAGTTGATCCTGAGGCAGGTCCTGCTACAAAGAATAGCTTGCTTTGGCCTCTTTCCGAATGGTTCCTTTTCTTCTCCTTTTACTAGAAGTTAATCAGATTCCTGAAGAGAAGACTCAGAAGTGAGCCCTGCCAACCCCAATGCCTAGGTTCCCTGGCATCTTTAACTTTGAGATTCTACACTTGAGACTCCAGCATCTGCCAATTGCAGCTCAGGTCCTACTTCAACACCACTGGTCTTCACAGTGGTTTCTGTTCCTGAGTCTTTTGCTCCAGTAAGCTGTTATTGTCTGTATTCACTTGTATGTTTGATGGGGCAAGGGGGGGATTGTCTTGTGTCCTTGCCACTCGTGAATCCAGGAAATACTGTTCAATCTGTTCAGTTTTTTTTGTGTGTGTGTTAGAAAAGTGCAGTGATTTCAGTACTCCTTATATGTGGAACCTAGTACAAAGTCTGTGTCCAGTTTTTAATATAATAAATTTAATATTTAGAAACATTACAATCCAGATAAACTTGTAACAGATTGGTATGTTTTCTTACCCATTTCCGCCATTATATTTAAAATATACATATGATTAAAAGAAAGTTATTACTTTTATAGTTGCTTGAAACATTTTTCTCTGGATGTGAAGAGATGATCTGCATTCCAGGAGGTTACACTAGAGTAAATACATAAAAACTACAAAGGGGCATGTTTTGGTGTCAATATAAGAAAAAAATGTTGCACTACTATAAAGATGGAATTGGCTGTCCTGGGAAGTCCTGAGTTTCCCTGCATTAGAAGTATTTTATCATAATCTACCAGGTCTTACTTTAGTATGCTATCTTTGAGATAGATCACAACTCTTACAAATTAATAATCATTAGAATTTCAGGTAATGTTTGAGTCATAGTTTGAAGCATTGTTTGCCCAGGTTTTGGACCTGTGGATAAGGGTAATAGATGTATTCTGTTTTTAGTGATGCAAGAAATGCTTTCACCTTTTTGCATATACCAGCTGTAGTAATTTATATAGACTTTTAGTTATTAATATCTGACCAGTCATGTAATACAATAATTATTACTATGTTTTAATTTCTGGGTTTAATTTTAATATAATATTAAATTCTTGAATGTACCTAACTTTCTAAATGCTTATGTAGAATTCAATTATGTGTACTAACAAATCACAGAAAATGTTGTTTAATTCTATTTCCACTCCCCATTTCTCAGTGCATTTCTCAGGAGATTTTCAATAAGGCAGATAAAGTACTAAAAGTTATATTTTAAAAGTTAGTTTGAGAATGGAGACTGGTTTAGAAGAAGAGGAGATACTATAAAACATAAGGGTTCCATCTTGCCATCTTTGCTATAATTATGCATGAGGCCGAAGAACAACTGAAATGTGACGATAGTTGGTGAAGTAAAAACAAGGAGAGATTGTTGGAAAGTTTGGAAAAGCGTAAATAACACAACTCTTGCCATTCGAATGTGGGGGATCAGGAGGAGGAAAAAGTCAAAGGTAACTCTTAAGAGAGGTTTTCCCATCAGGGAGAAAAGACCAAAAGACAAATAGTCACTCAGAGTTTGCAACTGCCTTTTCCTTTCTCTGGTAATTTAAGACCAATATGACGAAGCTTGGTTCATAATTAATTGTAGTAACTATTATTTGAAAACAGTTTTGAATAGAAAAGGTAAGTGGAGATAGAATTAGAGGATTCTAGTCAGCCTCCAGCCTTTCAAGAAAATATTGTATTCATGATTTTAATTAGAAAGAGCTCATGAAAGTATGAAGCTTCATATGCATTTTTGAGGGATAGAGATCGTAGGAGCAACTAAAGCTTCCTCAGGTCCATGCTACCTTGTATGCTATTTTAAATGTGTCACCCTCCCATCACATACTTTCATAGTTTTCCTTTGTCTGTCTCCCTGTCTTGCTACTTTGCTTCAGAAGGCTATTGGAAAGGCTATTGTATATTTAGTACAATTATTATATGGCCAGACCTATAGTCAATGTTCAGCAAGCACTGGTTAGTTCCCTCTCCTGAGTGCTCTTAGCAGCAACAACTTTTTCTTGAGAAGTTTATTCAATTATATTTATTCTTCAATATAGAAAAGTAATTCTTAAAACCCTGTTACGTAGTAGCGACTATCCTGCAGTTGTAGGGATACAATTGTAAGATGTTGATTTTGCCCAAATGGAACTTAAAACCCTTCATAGAATCCTGATTTATGTTATTAATGCTTGTGTTGTTTTTTACAGTCTCATTCTGGAATGAAAACATTGGAAATTATAGGGCTAAACAGTACACACAGATAATGCTCCTAGTATATATGATAACTCACTTAAAATAGTGAATAAGTAGATATAGAAACAAATATAAGTGACTCCTGGTAGGCATACTGCACAGCAGGTATGAACTTCAGCATGTGAGTTTTAGAAAGTAGATTTGTAATGAGTGTGGACATAAGTTACTCTTGTAAGATAGTTTAGAGTAGTTAAGACTGGTTTCTATTTTATATGTTTAGAACAAGATTTAAAAATTGATAAGCAAAAATGTTATTTCTGGGTGGTTAAGTATGAGTATCAGGGTTCTTCAGAAAGGCAGAACAACAGGACATACATACAGAGATATCTAAGACGAGATTTATTAGGAGAATTGGCTCACATGAGTATAGAGGTTAAGAAGCCCCATAACAGGCTATTTGCACTGTACATCCAAGGATACTGGTAGCAAAACTCCCAGCACGGGTGGTGGTTGGGAGAAGTACTGATGTACTTAATAGCTGAAGAACCCAAAGTTCTTGATACAGGAGAAATATAACTTCCAACCTGTTAGATTTCAAATGTGCCAAGTTCCACAACATCAAGGAATGAAATCATGTACCAAAGAAAGAAGTTTAGGTTTTAAGAGAGAAGAGTAGCTCCTGGATTTCTGGGAGGAGTGCAGAATAAGGTAACCACTGAGGCTTTTTGTCAGAGGTAATTTATATGGCAAAGTCACAGAGTGGATACATTGTGGTCAAACTATAATGTACATACAGGATTACAAGTATAGCCACTTAGCTAGTACTAGTCTAGTAGGGAAAAGAGTCACATAGCGAGGCATTTTTGGAAAGGGATGAGCCAGATTCTTTGGTCACCCACCTGAGTGACTGATGGTGGTCTGTATTTACTGGACTAGGTGGTGCTAATTATAATCTTAAATTACTGCTTATCCCTTAGGGAGGCTTGTAGGCCTAGCCATTGCATCTTTATCTTGAGTTCTGGCCTTTTTCACATGTGCCTTCAGGCACAATTCTGATGTCTTTATTTTTGTGCTGATTTCTTTGACAGCCCAGTCCCTCTGACTGTATGTTAATTTCTGTGTAACTTTGGTACCTATAATCTGATGTCCTAAGGCAGGAGAAGAAGACAGTATCTCATTTCACAGAGAAAGTGAGGGAGGGAGAAAGTCAGACAGGCAGGCAGACAGACAGAAAGACGGACCAATTCACCTCTCCTCTGTTTTTGTTTTATCCAGGTGCCAGCCAAATATAGTTCCTGCCCACAGGAGGGGCAGATCTTCCCCACTTAGTCTCTTCATAGTCACATGTCAATCTCCCATGGAAATATCCTCACATCCACACCAAAGTAATGCTTTACTGGTTCTGTCAGTATTCTTTAATCTAGTTAACACCTGAAATTTAAGTATCACAGTAATTAATATTTTCTTTGACTTTTATTGTTTTCTAGAATTAACATAAATACATATAACTTGTGGTAATAACACATACTAGTATATCCATGCCATTCAGAAAATGATTTATGTGTAGCACATGCCATAAAAATATATAACATGTTTAATTATTTTAAGTTACTTTCCCTCGTTTTTACTTAAAAAAGCAGAAGGATGTGCAGTTATTTGTCTAGTCACCACCATGTTATCTGAATTAATTTTTTTCTAAGTCATACTCAATTTTAAATCTTATGCTCATTTAGAGAAGCTGGAAAATATAAAGAATGAAAATAAATGATCAGTAGTTTTTACCAGTGGGAATTAATTTCTTTGAAAATGTTTTTTTATCCTTCTTTTAAGAATCTTTGAATTGCATTATTTTGATCTGGTTAAAGAGCATAAACTGTATCCCTATCTAGCTTTATTACTGTGCTCATTTCCAAAAACATAGCAGACATTATGACAAGGAAAATAAATTTCTTGACTTTTAAAATTTTTCTTCAAAATTTGAATTTTGTTTTTATTTCTTAATTATAACTAGTATGTGAAAGTAATACATTATATTTTTTAACAGTTCTTTTGAAAACAACAAAATGTATGGTATCACAACCAGAGTGGGTGACTCCTGGATGTAAGGACAGGAATCATATCAAAGATGGCTTAAATCAATTAGATCTTCCATTCCAGGTATTAGTAAATCTCTGCATATTTAGAGTTGACTTCAGGTATTCCATTACTTCTGGAGAGATTCATCAGGGACACACATAGGATTCATAGGGTACACAATAAGAGGAAAAAGAACCCTGTAATTCTAGTAATTCCTTTGTATGCACTTCCTTACTTCTGAATGGTTGGCCATCTTAGCCTGTTGCTCACACACAAGCATTTTTTTTTTCTTTTTTCCTTTATGCAGCCGTAGGTTTCTAAACTAAAAGGCTTCAGAGAATGGGATCCTAATAGGTCATCTCATTTGTACTTTATACTTCTCAGTAAACAGCTTTGGAGAAGTTAAATTGGAAATATAGTGTCAGTAGAAATGAATAAAGCCAAGTAAATCTCTCCTTAATTTCTTTTTTTCTTTCTGTTATCCTATCAATTCTCCCTATTCCCTATATCAAAATTTCCCAGATCGAAGCATGCATACCACTTTCTGGTGTAAGTTCTGTTTATTTTAGCCTAAGGATTAACAGGCTGTACCTCTTGTGCTGATAAGTACAGTGCAATGGACAAAATGCTTGTGTCCCTACAAATTTCATGTGTTGGAATCCTAACCACTAAGTGTTGATATTAGGAGGATGAGCCTGGTGAGTGGCATTCTTCTTCAATCTCTGATCTTTATGAAAGGACCTCTAAGAGATTTCTTTACCACCAGCCCCCCAAGTTAGGAAACAAGGAGAAATTGACACATGGACAGTCTGCACCATGGAACAGTGCTGGCTCACCTTTTAGAGATGAGTGCCCAAGCTGCAACCCAAAACCCACTTATTTATTGCAAAGAGCCAACTCTGCAGTGAAACCTGAATACTGAGATTTTAGTTTAGAAAAAAAAAATTCATACATTAACTTCTTTTATCTTAAAAGAAAACAAGACATATGCTATAGGTTTGCCACCACTGGATTAAGGCTTTCACCAGAACTTGACCAATCTGACTTGTATCTTCCAGAACTATGAGAAATAAATTAGACTTACATCTTTCAGAACTGTAGGAAATGAATTTCTGTTATTTGGAAGATACTCAGTCTGTGGTACTTCTTAGCAGTCTGAATTGACTGTAGGCATTGCTACTTCTATTCATGTATGTATTTACTGTACTTGATTTTTTACACAGCAGAATCAAGGAATTGCAGCAACAGAGACCTTGTGGCCTGCAAACTAAAATTTTATATATATATATATATATATATATATATATATATATATATATAATTTATTTATTTTATAATATATATATATTATATATATAATTTATTTATGTTTTGCAGTGGGGTCTTGCTATCTTGCCTAAGCTGGCCTTGGACTGAGTTCAGCTGATCTTCCTGTCACAGCCTCCCTAAAATACTTTTAATCTAGTCCTTTACAGAAAGTTTGCAGATTTTTTTATCTAGGAAATAGAAAAGGAACCAGGAATTTCTCATTTTATTTCTAGGTAAACTTTAACCTGAAACTTTAATATCAGGTTAAAAGTTCCTTACATCAACACTGTAGCACAAGAGTTTTAGATAGCATCTGTAGTGGACTGATAACTGGGGGTCAACTTACAACACTGAGTAAAGGTGTTGCCAGCAGCATAAGAGGCTGTTGGAAGCTGAAAGGCTATTGGGAGCCAAGAGAGACTGTTGGGAGCTGGCAGAAGCTGTAAGGAGCTGTTGATTGTTTTGGAGGAGCTCTGTCATGCTGGCTTTCCTGATGAACTTGGCTGTTTTCATCCTCTGAGGAGCTCGGGACCTTGTTGGCACAGAGAACGGCTTTGGTTCAGTTTGGGAGAGCTCTGATCCTCACTTTGAGCATCACTTCCTGGCTCCAGAGGGGAAGATGGTGCACTGCCAGTCTCCTGGAGAAGCTTACTGCGTTAGCTTCCCTGATGGGAACTCGGCTGTCTTCACCATTGGAGGAGCTTGGGACCTCACTGTTGCCAAGGATGGCTATGGTACCTTTCAGGGGAGCTCTGGTTCTTACTTTCCATGTTGCTTCCTGGCTCCAGTGCAGATCCCTCAGTCTGCTAGCACAGATCCTTCATCCTGCTGGCACAGACTTCCTAGATTCCATCACTGACCTTTGGGCCTCAGCAGCGCAGATCCATGAAACAGGCCTACGTGAGATATTGTTATGGGCTCTAGGCCTCCAGTTGGACTCATGGGAGGCATTGTTATGAGCTCTAGGTCTTAAGCTGGATGCATGTAGGACATTTCCGTGGGATCCAGGCCCTCAGCTGGATTCCTTGGTCTTAGTATGTGGACAGATTTCTTGCATTCTTTTGTATATCGTTCTTTGGGTGACTGTTATAAATAATCATATAGAATGTGTCCTGTATTATATTGTTACCTTGCAGATAAGCCCCAAACCAACACAGTATTTCAATGTAAATTAACCCTAATTATTTTAAATTGGTCTGGGGAAGTAATATAATGTTCCTTTATCAGCCATTATGAAGCAGTTCTGAAATCCTCCCCCAGTTTAGGGTTCTTGATACAGTAATTGCAGAAATAAAGAGGGGTAAGAGGTAACGGAAGTAGGAAGGCTGGTTCATTTTGATTTGAATTGGCCACAATAATATATTCATTAGGCAAGCACTTGTCTCAGTGTTTAAATATTAACAACTGTCAGTTTCTGAATTGAGTGCATAAGCTTTTTATTGTTACTTACTGTCAGTGAAGTGCTTCTATGTGAAGAAGAGAGACCTGCCCTGTTCATTGCTGTATTCTCAAAACAACACCTATGACAATTAATGAACTCAGATGTAAGATTTTATTTTTGTATCAAGATTTTTTAAATATGTGCAGTTAGTATTACCTTTAGAAAATCAGCAGTAAAAAGCTATAAGCCTTTGTAAGGAATTCATCTTTTGCAATTTAATGACTTAGCAAGACCATGTCTCAAAATAAGAAATAAAACAAAAAAGGACCTTTGTGCAGTGACTCTGGGTTCAGGTTCAATCCCTAGCACTTACACCCCTCCTTAAATAGTTGTATGTATGTATGTAATTATATATGTTCTGCAGATCAGAGATGCTGTAGAATGGAGTGAATGAGCTCAATGGGTATCAACATCAAAGTGATTAGATTAGAGATAGCTGAGATAAATAGTATGCTTAGTAGTTTAATACCAAATTGTTTGTCTTGGCCAACTCCATATATATAAACAGAATGGAATAAAGAAGCCAGATGGAAGCTAAATGTAGAAGACAGTGCAGTTTCATTTGGTGAGGCAAATACTAATTCAAAACGATTATTTCTAATTGTAACAGCTGTTAAACCCAAATATGAATAACATATTAAGGCTTTTTTGTGTTTTGCTTTAGGCTTGTGCTTTCATTTTATGTAAAACAAGTAAGATGCTGAATATATTACTAAAAGAATAAGCTAGGCATGGTGATGTGTGTAATCCCAGCCCTTGATAGGCTGAGGCAGAAGAATCCAAGGCCGGCCTGGGCTACCCAGTAAATTCAAGGCCACCCTGAACTAAAAAGTGACACTGTGTCTCAAAAAAAAAATTCTATTCAAGGATCAGCAGAGCCCTGTTTGGCTGGTAGTCTGTTTGTGTATAGCAGTGGAACCTAGAATGTTTTGTATGTTTTTGAAAACTTTTTTTTCCCTTTCACTACTTTAAAGGTGTTGTTTTATTATCTCTTTCTTGTCTCTGACAAGAAGTGTGTTATCTGCATTTTTTTTTTCTTATTCTCTTCTATGTAATTTGTCTTTTTAATCTGGCAGCTTTCAAGATTTTCTTAGTGGTTTTGAACAGTTTGTTTCTCGGTTTCATTTTCTTCACATTCCTTGTGTTCAGAGATGTTTGAATTTCTTGGGTTTAGTGGTTTTTTGTTTTCATTAGATGCACAGTTCTTGTCCATTATTTCTTCAGTTGTTGCATGTGTATCTTTTTACTTAGGAAACTTCATTTACACATAAGTCACATTGCTTGAAGAGGTGTTATATTTTAGTTTTATTGCTTTTCTTCCAGTTCACTAGTTTTATGTTTTTTCCATCCAAAATATTTTTCATATAAGATATTTTAGGTTTTCACTACAGAAATTTGAGTGCCTTTATATTTTTCATCTGTGTGTAAGTTTTTGAACACAGAACTGTAGTTATAAAAAAAATGTTACACTGTCCTGTTCTTGTAGTCTACTATCTGCCACTTTTGGAGTCAGTTTTAAGTGATTGTTGTGTACATTATAGAACTTCTCACTTCTTTATTTTTATGTATTTATTTTTTAAATTTTATTTTAAAGACAGAAGAATGGAGACATATGAACCAGAAAAGCCATAAACAATACAGAAAATACAAAGTTATACAGAATATAGTAAGGAATTAGAACTGGATGTTGTATTACATAGTTATCTTCACATTAGTTAACACAAAAACATTAAAGGAAATACCAAATTATAGATAAGATAGTAGGGAATTTGCACTGGATGCTGTATAATATAAAGTTATCTTCATTTCTGCTAATAACGAAAACGACTGAGGAAATACAGAATTATAGAGAACATAGAAGGGAATTAGCTCTGGATGCTGTCCTACATAATGTTACCTTCATCTTTGTTACTCAGGTTACACAGATGATGGCCCTTTTGATCAGTTTGTTTTTTCTCCTCCCTCATCTCCGTTGCCCTACCACTCAGTTATCTTCCCTGTGATAATAACTGTACTCCTGGGTTTATCTATATCCTTGGACTCTCACCTTGGGAAGAGATATAGCTGCCTCAGACTATACTATAACATACAGGGGTGTATACAAACTGCCATGGTTGGAGGTGGGAAAGCACATATGCTCACAGCGG